>VSDK01019969.1:0-23877 GCA_009767595.1 Symbiodinium kawagutii | reverse complement strand
GGAATGCGACCCGCAGCTCATGGAGACTAAAGGCTGCATGCAGAAAGCTTGTCCCACCTGGGACGCCGAGGTGGGGCCCTGCGGGCGGCGGCGCTGGGAGACCGGTGAATCAGTCGTGGTCCAGGGGCTCAATCAACGACCTTGGTCAACCTGGAAGCATTACTAAGGCTTACTAAGGAGCCATGAAGCGAAATTGAACCAATCTGAACTCTTAACCACCAATAATGGTGAGGGTCAGAGTCAGGACTAGCATTCATTTTTTGATTTGCCGCTGTTGGTTTGGTCAGTGTATCTTTGTTGATGAGGATTCCATGCCTTTTGTGGACTGTTACAATACGCCACCACACCACTCGAATGTTGGGAGGTACTTCATTTCACTTGAAGCTCTTACTGAAGTTATTGCTTGGATTCTGTGTTGTTCGCTTTTATTGATGTACTGTGCTTGTTCCGTGATTAAATGTGTGTGTGTGTGAGTGTGCGAGTGCTGAATTTGGCCTTATCAATGCCTATTGCATTGATTTTTGTGCCACAAGTCATGACTTGATCTTGTTTGTGTGTACTTTGGCTCTTTGTTTGTATTTGATTGCTGTTTGTTGATATTATAGATTGGGTCTATCAAATTTGTGTGCTCTTTGTGTTCATGATTTGGCTGTGGGTCAAAACCCAGTACCTCTTGTTCCCCCCATCATTCACTGGCTTGTTTTTCCCTATGATTGTTGGTTATTATCCCCATTGTTGGTTATTATTTCGACCATCATGTAATGAATACTTTCGGGCAAACCCTCTGGACGCCCCAGCAAAAAAATGTTATAACAGCCCCCAGTCAAATTATAAGGCGGCCAACAGTTATTATTCCCAGTCAATGGCATCAAGTCCCCATAATATTGACTGTTGGTTATTATCCCCATTATTGGACTTCATGATTGTTGGTTATTATTATCCCCATTATTGGTTATAGTTAATATTGACCCATAGCCATGTGACATTCATTTTTTTGCATGTCGTGACCTTATGAACTCTTGGCCGCCTTAACCCAGCCGCCACCTCCAGGTGAGCGAATGGAGTCAATGGAGCAGTTGCTCATTTACCTGTGGGCCAGGCGCGGCTGGTGAGCTGGTGGCTGGATAGACTGGTGGATAGACTGGTGGATTTTGTGGCTTCATTGCTGTTGATGATGTTTAATGATGTTTTGCCAGCATGGCTAGTGATATTGTCTTGACGAATCTTGACGTACCTGGCAGGATTGTCGCTGATGGATCACTCGCACACGCGGGTTGGTTGGTAGAGACGCCGAACATGAAGGGTTCAAGGGTGCTACCATGTTGCATACCAGAGTTGGAAATGTTTGAGCACAATGCTCAACCTTGTCAAAAAGTTCACCAACACAGGGACTGTCACAGGGAATGCCTTGTGAAGCATTTTGGCGTTGGCCCGGGCGAACTGCTTTATCGAACTTTGGTGCGTCACCAGTCTGAAAGCCAACGGGCCTTCTTTATCCTTTTGGTGGGTTCCGAGCCAGAATCCAGCAGTTTTTGACGTGCATGTAAGCAAGGTGTATGAAAGGTGTCATTTTTGATAATGTTCTTTGGTGCTAAATCTTCGCACTTGGCGGCCACACTGTGTGTCATCACGGGGCGGATCTTTGCTCGCAGGTCAGCAGAAGCGTGAACGCAAAATCCTGAAGGACTGCTGTGTGGCAGCACGTTTGCTGGCCATCCGGGACTGTTCTGGTGTGGCTAAATCTGGCAAGATAACAAGCTTCTGACAATTGTTTGAGAGATAGCTAACCCAAGAATACCCAGATCACAAACACATCAAACACCAAATAGCTATGTCAACCACCGCAGGGTGTGAACTGATTGCAGGGTTCTGAATCAAAACGAACATCTTGCTCGTTCGAAGAGGCCTCAGTCAACCCATGGTGGTGTTCACAATTCAATGCTTGTTTTCTGCGAGGATCAACAAACGGCTAAAAGTTAGTTTCTCATCAATGATTACCATGATTCAGCCGCGATTCTCTGACCATGGTCACAATCATTGAGAATTCTTAACGAGATGATGGTTGACCACTGCCGTTCAACCAGATGATGTGATCATCATCATTAATGACTCATCATAGATAATGATGGCTACCAGCAATCATTACAAATGATTCATTAACCAGATGAGCATCATCATCATCATCATCATCATCATCATCATCATCATCATCATCATCATCAATGATTCGGCATAGATAATGATGGTTACCAGATCCATCAACCAGATGATCAATAGATGATCTTCATTATTTATTGTAACCAGTGATGGCCACAGCTGCTTCACCACTGATGGCCCTGGCAGGAGCGATCCTCAGGAGGTCTTGGCTTTGAAGGCTTCCTGGGTGAAGCCCGGCCTTGCCATGGGGCACAGGTTCCTTGGTGGCGCACAGGCAGTGGATGGTGGTCAGGATTGGGAGTGTTTTATGATGCTTGATGACTGCTGCTGGTAACAGTGACTGATGGTCATGATTCTTTTGTGAAGGTGTTTTATGATGGTTATTGATGGCTGCTAAGGTTGAAATCTAAATTATAACCGCCCCCCTTCTTGTCTCTCCCCCTAAATAACCTTGTATGAAATTGTTGGGCAGGATCCGATTGTTTTAAATTGACGAATTAGAGAAGAAATTCTAGTATTGCTAAGTGAATTGGCTAATTGTAAAGGATTATTAAAACCAGAACTCTTCAACATTTGGATAGGGTTCAGGGATATTTTTCCACCAAATTTGGTTGCCCCAAAATTTTGGGCGTACTTTATTTTTTTTTGGGGGGGTATTATTGCAAAACGGGATTTGGGCGTACTTTATTTTGGGGAGGATAATTATACAGATTTCAACACTACTGGTTGGTAACTGTTCGGCTGGTGGTGTCAAACATTTTTTTACTTCTCCTAGTGTCAACGAATGGTTGGTTGGTCGACTGATATTTCTCATGGGGATTGAAACCACCAGCCAGAAGTGTTTGATGCTTATATTGAGGGTGGCATTCATTACTGAGGATGATCTTCAAGCCACCAATCCAGATCAATCCCATCAATTGATTGCTTGGGGACCGTTTGTATATGATATTGTCTTGGCCATGAGGGTGCGAATTCGACTTGCGTGCATTTTCTAAAGGGACACTGAAGATTTAGACTTTGGATCTGCATTCGCATGTGCTTGTGCATGTTCATTAGCACAGACAATCACACATGTACGTATAAATTCAATTATGCCACCAATATTCAAACATTATCTCTATATTGATTGTACGGAAAATGTCCAGCTTTTTCCAGGGTACCAATGGGTACCATGCCTTTTTCGTTGCTCAAATTCCTTGCTGGATCAGGACTGTCCTCGGCAGGACTGCGTTTGGAACCAATGGGAACAGTGGTCCCCTTGCAGCTGTACGTGTGGTGGAGGCGTAGCTGCGCATCTGGGCTCCCAGGTTGACAAGGTGTCCATGCGGCACAGCCCAATGATCATAGGGATCATGTACTGCCAACGGCTATGCTTAGGGATGCTGTGTAGGGATCGATGCCGCATCATAGGGACGCTGTTCGATGTTGTTCGGGGGCCTTTTTTTGGCCTGGGACAGACCCCATCTCACCAGATTTGATCTTTCGAAACCAGCTAAACAACCACCAGTTGCTTCGGATGGCGACCGCAGATGTCCTCTATATACCTGATGCTGGCTTTTTGTGCTGCTGCACTCCCAAAACATCACAGCTGGTGAAAGAGGTGGTGGAGGTGATAGACCGGGGCAATATCACCAGTGATTCAGCTGTTCATTCCAGATTTTGAAGCATAAATAGCTAACTAACCAACTGACCAACGAACGAACTACCAAACAATGAACCATGTTGGGCTAGTACTAGCCAACCATCATCAACCAGCTCATGATGGAAAGGTCAAACCATGGCCATGACCATCATCATTGACCAGCTCATTGGGCCATGAAAGATGGACATCAGCCTCAGCCCACAGCGGCCTCAGCTCCAGGGCAGCAGGAGCGCAAACGTTTCGTTCTGCACATGCCCGAGTCTGGTGGGGATCGTCGCTGGGTGGCAGCTCCAAACGGCTCCAAGTTGCCGTCTCATGGAGGTTTCTCAAAACGGGGGTACCCCCAAAACATCCTTCTTGACCAGGTATAGTACACCAACCATGTTTGGGGGGTTACCTATTTCAAGAAACCACCTTATGACTAGGGCAATTACCACTTGACGGTGGCGGAGATGGCGAAGAAATCAACTTCTCACTATGGTTTTCCACTGCTTGATGTTGGTGGCGGAAGCAGCCGATGCACTGGATACACTGTGGAGCCGAGAATTAGTAGCGAGACAGCAACTCGCCTCTCAGTCGGGTCATGTTGGCACTGCCCAAGTGACCAAAAAATGGTGCGTGCTGCTGGTACTTGGTATCAATTCACCCAACAAAGGGGGTGGTGAAGTGTGTATGATGCTGGGTGATGATGGTTGATGATGGTTGATGATGGTGGATGGCTGTCGCTTGTCTTGATTGACGTTTGAGCCAGGGTTTGCCGTTGGGAGACCCATGGTGGCTGTGGCTGAGGTTGTGCACCCAGCGACATGATTGAAATGCGCGCATGCAATACGCAGAAGTGCGGCTTCTGGGCACAAAGATCGGCACGGGATACGATCACCGTGTTGTGTTGTGGTGATGGTTGTTCTTAAGATGGATGCTGTTGCTGTTTGTTGCAGCCAGCAAGGCTCAGCAAGGTCTTAGTTTTTCATGCCCAAAGGTGCCGAAGCAACGTCACTGAGTGGAGCCCATCTTGCCCTACAGTGGGTTATAGATGGTTATAGTGGGTTTATGGCATGGATTTTTATGGTCATTGCTTTACGGTCACTAGTAAGTGGATGGCTCAAACATGTTGCACGTGTTTGCTGCCGGTTTGGGGGCTCGGTTTGCTAATTGTGAGCTATCCCTTCAGTGGGCCAGATGATCCCATCTGCCACGCAACAATCTATTGCGTGAATGGAATGTGTGTTTACTGGATGGAAGCAGCCCTCCATCAAAATGATTGGTTCGCGAAAGAACCTCAGATACGGAAATTTGCAAGAACTGAACCCTGAGGAACCCCAAGGGATTGAGCGGCCAACATGCTTTCCTGACCATCGCCCATGCTTATGTAGAAACATTGGGGTATGAGATAGAGATTCTAGACACTTGGATTGTTTACCCCCGGACACGTTTTGGTCAACCCTGCACTCTGAAGTCTCAACTGAAGAATGATTCTGCCCCAACTGGGTGTTTCTTTTCGTCCCGTTCAAGTCAGTACGGTCTGTGCACTCCATGATTGGGGCAAAACAATCATCAATCAATAGACACTGGGCAGCAAACAACCAACAGCAGCGACCGCAACAAGAACAACACAAAAAAAAACAGCAGCTGTGTAATGAAGGATGTCAGCGGAATCACGTGGAGGACCCTGTCGATTGCCATGTTCACCAAGTGGTACCCATGAATTACCAAATTGAGATTGAGATCCTTGATGATAAAGCATCATCCATCACCCAAACTTGTTGTGAATAGCTGGTGCAGGCTAGGTATCTTTAAATCTTGGATAAGCTGGCCGTCGTTTATCAACATGTTATATGGCTTCATCATGGCATCTCCCATGTCCCTCACCATGAGTCGAGGTGGCGACAGCTGTCAAGATGGACTTTGGGGTCCCTGGGGCATGTGGCCGGGAACCCTGGCTGGGGCGCACGCACAGCTACAGAGACTGGTGAACGTCTTCAGTGGGAGGAGTTGATGAGCCTAGGATTTTGGTGGATTTTGGATGTTTATCATCACCAGTCCCGCGAAGAAAAACCATGCAACTGGTTGGCCACTGCCAGCAACAAATAGTCACATACCTCGAAGGCTAGTGGCTGTGTCCAGAAATGTGTTACCGAGGATCTGCGATACCTTGAAGTGGGCGATTTCGGTACTAGAAGGGTATTTTAGGGCGGCCTTCGCCAACATTTTGGACATTGGTCGTTTTTGCCATGTGAGATTCGGCATACCTGGTGGTTGTCCATGCATGGTGTGTAATGGTTGATATGCTTTTACCGCCAGCCATTATCCCAAATGATCATGTTCTTGCCAAACAAACACTGTGATTACTCAGACTAGGTTCATGTCAAAATGTTGATTCGGCACCGCACGACAAGTACTGCTGATCCGTAAACGTGTGCCAAGGTTCATAGTCATCAGCGACCATAGTGAATGGATCCATAGTATCCAGTATATTTCCTATGATTCACCACTCGAATCCCCCATAAGACGGAAATTTTATGAATCACAATGATCCCCTGTAAAAAGATGGGCACCCCCTCGGGAGGTCATCACCTTGGAGGGTCCAACTGATCCCTGGGACCCTGGGACCGAGGGCGGAGTGCACGGCCACCTGTGATGGGGGCACCACCTACCGCACACGCAGCGCAGATGCATTGCGGGCGAAAGGGTGGTTCAGGGTGTGAGTTTAGGAAGTCATTTGATCTTATTGGTTCTTGAATAGTCAGTAAACTTTTAGGATATGTATAAAGGTTTGATGATTGTTGTTTCTAATAGTTTGATTGTTTCAAAAAAGGCATGAATAATGCTTTTTAGTCAATAGTCAACGTTGTCAACAACCGAGATTTGGCAAACCTATTTTCACCATTCGAATTTGACTCGTGTTAAGCGTTGATATCCAGCAGTGATGGTGAAAAATGGCCAACAGCAGTCAAAAGTGGTCAACAACTCCTTTCCTCCCGTGAAAAGACCACAAATTCTTGGAGGAATACTGTACACATTTGATATGAGGAAGGCATTTATGGGGAACTATCATATGTAACAAAATGAAATTTTGTTGAAGTTGAAATCTTTTTTGGAGAGGATACCTTTAAACCCAGCCCAACCAAACAATGTGAGAGTTTCAACGCATGGACGAATAGAGAGGAAGTGTGGTTTTCGAAACCATTGTCAGCACAATAAAAAACAACCCATTATATAAACGAGCATAACTGGGGAGTATCCACAAATGGTGTGCCCAAAAAATATCCAGACCTGGGACGATTGGGGGTGTTCGAAGATGTGATTTGTGTAGATATTGAATTGGGATACCGTGGTGACGACAAGCAGAATACAAAACAGCAATGCATGAAAACAACAATGGCAACTGAGTATTGCTATCCATCTTCCTTTTCTGGCACTCAGCACGTGGCTAACGACTTCGCGTTTGTATGATTTTGTGTGTTGGTGGGCCGGTGACTGGACGCATATGCATGCATGTGTATATTTCTGTATAATACATTTAGGCTAGGATTTGATGCAAAACACATGTGAATTGCAAGAAGGATTTGTCCATCACGTCCGGCAGCAACTCGTGGCTTCTATATTCTCGGATTCCCCCCTCTTTGACCTCAGACTTTGCCCCCATTGTTCCACCAGTGCTGGCCTCCCAGGACGAATCGCTCAGAACGCCAGTGACTGCGGATGTCCAGCACACGGTCGGGCCCACGAGACCGGCATTTGCAACTTCAAGCGGGGAAGCCCTGGGAAAGGAAGAAGCGTCAGCAGCGTAATGGCATTGTCGTTTAGCGCAGTGCCTGGTGGTGGGCACACATGATGCGAAGGTGAAAACATACTGCATTCTTTTTCACACTCCTGTTCAGTTCGTTCATCGCAGAAACTTCCAGTGAGAAATCTCTGGGGCAGCGGACTTTTTTTCGGGTGCGGATGTGTGTCCCTGTGGCGAGCTACCATGACTTGAGGGTTTTGATATGTTTTCATGATAGCAGTCGCAAGAAAAGCGCATACAAACCCTCAAGACTGTTACTATTATGGCCCATTAGCGTAGTCATGCGTAGTCATTTTCCTCCTTTTGGGTGGTTTCTAGCGGTCCTAGCGTCAAATTCAGAGACCTAGGTATCCCTAGGTATCCCCTAGGTATCCCTAGGTATCCCTAGGTATCCCTAGGTATCCCTAGGTGCCAGGTATCTGAATATACGTATCCCTAGGTGATCCTAGGTGATATATCCTTCACCCCAGATATGCTTAGGCATCCCATGGCATCCCTGGGTCCCAGGTCCTGCAGTGCATCCAGAGATTGTGCCGTTAGCCCTTGGACCGAGCCTTGGATGGTAATGACCCATGCAAGGTCCCTTGGAAACTCTCCCAGAGACCCCACATGTATGGCATATTTACCTACGTTTACCTATACAAATGCCCAAATGTAGGCAAATAAATATGCCTTACATTCCGGTATGTTGGAGTGATTTGCTCCTGCTGGTGCTTCCACCCTTATCCAACTATTCTCCGAAAAGCGCATTCTTTTCATGGGAGAATGGGAGCCTAGCAGTTTTTAGGTTGCACCATGTGTGGACAATCTCATTTGACCATGACATATGCCTGATACCTACAGAATCTATCGCGAACTGGTGATGTGTGGCATGTTTCACTGAGCGCTGTGCAATACCATGCAGCCATTCACTTTTCCTAGAATAGCTGCCGCACGGGAGTGTTTCCTCGCAAGAGGTGATGATGTTTTTGGCGGGGTGCATTAGGTTCACCTACAAACCTCAGATATCGCTCACTAACTCGGTCTGAGTCCGTGGTCAGTTCTGTTGGGTGGCCGGAGGGGCCAAGTAATGTGGGAGCCGCAGCAGGCTCCAGCAGGGATCATGCTGAGAGGGTTTCGCCAGTTGCAGTGCCACAAGCTGTGGCAGATAATCGCCTTCTGGTCGCCATGGACCCACTGATTGTTGAGATGACCAGGGGTACAAAGTTGGGATTCCTCACGACAGGTGGCATGGAGGGGCAATCATCAATGCCCTTGAAGGCCCTTGAGGATTGAACATTTTTGGGAATGTCATTCCATGATGGCGGCAGTGATGAGCATGACGATGCTGATGATGCTTGATGATGATGATGATGATGATGATGATGATGATGATGATGATGATGAAGATGATGATGAAGATGATGATGAAGATGATGATGAAGCCAAACGGATGGTTGGCATTGGACCATTTGAATATCAGTACAAGACCCTTCAATTTCCAGTGGGCTCATTGGTGGAAAAAAAGAAAGCCTGAGATGCCAATAGAGGTCCAGAGAGCTTACATCAGTACCTCATCCAGCCCAGCAATTGAAGTTGTTATCTCATCCGATCATCATAATCATCACCATCATTGCACAAATGGGGGAATCTGATGATAATGGTGTTTTTGGGAAAGTGCAATGATGGTTTTTTTTGTTTTTCTTTCCCATGCTTGGGGGAGTGCATGGAAAATTGAACGTGTACACGTTGAACCCTGAAACACGCAATGACATACAAAAGGTCGTCATATGCTGTTCCCAAATAGGGGGTGCCCCCAAATCATCCAGTTGATGCACCATGTACAGCAATAAAGCCACCATGACTTGGGGGTCCCCAATGGCTTCATAGAAACCACCAGTGATGTCGTCATAGGACTTGCACAAGCGCAGCCGCTCGCTCAGGAGTGGGGTCAGTGCTCATCAAGCTGCGCCTTGGCTACCACCTCATGGCTGATGCTTTGGGCATGGTCAACTGGTGGGTAGTTTTAACATTTTTGATTTTCCTAATATTAAGAACAAAAATTAGCTGGTTGACTGGTAGACTAATATTTTTCATGGAAACCACCAATATTTTTCAAAGCCCAAGGGTTGGCTGGTGGACTAATATTGTTTATGGAAACCACCAACCAGGTGATTTCAAAAGATTTAGTCATTTTGGGCTCACCAAACAGAATCCTTAATCCATTTGGGAGCCTTTTAGGAGCGTGCACACTTTGATGAGACCAGTGCTGTAATGGTTACTGTAATTGTTCAGGTTACACGGTTCTAGGGATACTGTTTGATATTTGGTAGTTGCATTCAGCTTGGGGTTGCAAGTCATATGTGTGGAATGTTGAAGCAGGATGTTCACCGGACATTTTGGTTCGAGCAAATCCAGTCAGGGACAGCAATGGAAAGTCTGACCTGGCATATGCAGTGTTAGACCTCACTGAAAATGCCTGCAGAGCAGGCATTGTGATCCAGACGGACCAGGGGACCCAGGACTAACTGGCACCAAGCCACAGCAAAGTAAGTGGAGGTGATTGGTGCTTTGTTTGCCGACTGCCCCTTTGCGTTTGACATGTTTTACACTTATTTACAGTGTGAGATGTTCATGTTTGGTTTTAACTTCTTGATGATGGTTCTAAAGAAGCTAATCGTGTTTGACACTGTTTAGTGCACAGTGAGTAGCATCAGCACTACAGATATGACCTGAACAACCATCAGTTTTGAAGGTAAAAGGTACTGGGTAGTTGACCCTTCTCGTCCCATCACACCGAAAGTCGTCCCAATCACGGTGTGCCTTGCGGAAGTAGTTCAATAACACTCATCCCGTAGATTAGGAAAGAGAGCATTTCAACGCAAGTCGCACTGGCACACGTGTTTCTACAGTCTGTAAAGGTCATGTCCTCTGTTTCTTTCATCACCCTGTACAGCTGCGATTTGCTAAAGAAATATAATTTCCAGCCTTCATCCCTGAGATGAGGGAAGAACGCATTCCAACACAAATCGTGCTGGCACGCGTTTTTCTAGACTCTGTAACGCGCAATGTCCTTTGTTTCCTTGATCGCCTTGTGCAGCTGCGATTTGTTGCAGAAATATGTTTCCAACTCAACTCATGCGTCTACCCGTGCTGCCTACAACGGACCATGTCATTTGTTGAGGCTGCAGGAGACACAAAGCGCACTGGCACACGATGATTCCAGATGTGTTGGCATGCGATGTTCTGTTTGGGTGGGGACCGGTGTGCCATTGCGATTTGCCTTCCATGGGGTGACTTCTTGAAAGCCTGGGGTGACTTTTGGGTAGCGGTGTGCCATGCAGTGGGGTGACTTTTCGTTGGTTGGGGTGAGAAAGGTCGAACGCTCGTAATTTTCTGGGCCGCCATTTGATGGAAGCAGTTGTGTATCTTATTATTGTTCGACTTTTGGATTTGTGGATTTGCCATGATTGATGAATCTTAGGGGTTCAATACTTGAGGAGCGGTTATGGATGGCTGTTGATTTATCACGTGATCATTTCTCCGGCGTCGGACTGATCAGTAGCCAGCAGCCTGGTGCAGCCTAAATGCTTCCGAAGCCATGAAATATGTACTCCATAAAGAAGTCGCTGGATGTTCGGGTGCAAAAAGTCCAAAAAGAAATTTGATTTTCGTTTCGGCTGGTTGTCATGAATTGGATGCTGGGAGCGTTCCTTGGGAGATGCGGCTTGTGGTGGGTAGCCTATGTCCATCAACACTACCATTCCAGAGAGGGTAAACCATCTCTCCTCCCCAACCTTGCTGTGCTAGGCAATGGCATCATGAAACGAGAGCGAAACGTGGAGAGCTATGGCAAAGGCTCCGGTGCACGCATCAAGATGTGGGGTTTGCCCTGAGATTTCAACAGCTTGTGTGTTATAATGGTACCTGCTGTTTGAACGGTTACTCATGCCTAGTTTTTAGGGTTCTCACCAAGCAGCTGGTCCAACGGGATCTACCCGATCAACTGGATCAAGCGGCTCAGTGGTGGAGGAGTGGAACCAGTTCAGCGGTAGCACGGTAGCTGTGGAAGCCATGTTGACAGGCTCTGGGCTTTGGTGCGAGGGTGCCCTGAAGCAAGTGGAAGCCTGCAATCCGAAACCAGGCTCGGCGACTCGGGCGGTGGTTCAACATGGTTCAACCACACTGGTGATTAACATCACGAGCCTAAGCAGGGACTCATCAGTGTGCAATAAGCAATGCCTTCCACATAGTTGCAACATGCTTATCATAATCAACAATCATTGATCCTAGTTGACATTGCAACCCATTTATTACCCACCCAGATACTACTAGGAAGCTTAAGCAGGGTTTTTGGGTTTTATCAATGGCCATGGCATGGGTCTCTTCAAATATTCAACCCCAACTCAAGAAGACTGCTTAAAACGTCATGGGTTCTGCACACTCAGGATTTGGTAGGTTCGGGTAGGGATCAACTGCGGCTTGGAAACATCCATGAAGCTGGGATGCCCTTGGTTCTATTCTACTTGTGTGGTGTTTCCCGGTTTCATCGCTGGGCCCTCAGTTCAGCCACATTTTCCCCTATCAATGGCGATCCCAGCGGCAAGGTGAGTTGCCTTCTGAAGCATGTGAGGGTGGCGACCCTGTGCCTTGGACATGTTGGCAAAGCGGAGCATTTGATGATGTGGCGATGGGTCAAGCAGTTAACCAACCAATAATGGTTGATAATGACCAACACTAATAAGGGAAACAATGGTTAATGATAGGGGAACCAGGGGTACGGTGTTTTGACCCTCAGCCATGTGGATAGACATTCCGGAGATGAAGCAGTCATGCTATAGCTTCTGGGTTGTGGTTTTAAACATTTCTATTTTCCCTATTGATTATTAGCAAATGGTTTGTTGACTGATATGTTTCATAGGGCTTGAAACCATCAACCCGTCTTGTATGGAGAGGGATATCTTGTGTGTTCATTTATGTATATACTCTACATGTGTTCAGGTTGATATGCAATGTTATGGATGTTTTTGCTGCAGTTGAACTTGAAAGTGCCACATTTCCCCCTCTTACATTTATTGAATTTTTTTAAATGCCTGTATGTATGTAAATAGATAAATAAATATATATATATATAAATAAATATATATATATATACATACATATATATAGGTTGTTGGGCACCTATCCTTTGAAAGCAACTGTTGGCTCAGTATATCTATGGATCATCCTTCATTAATCGACATCACAGGTTGCAGAATATTCCAGCCACTTCATCACCCAGCTGATCCTCCGGTGCGGTCCCTGATCAAGCGGCACCTTCGTCCTGGCAGGAATTAGGGGATAAGATTCACTGTAAGAAAGGACCCCCCAGTACCACACATGGACCATTACTTTCAGTTCTTGGCCAACATCCACCATACCCACCATTCATCACCAACCAAGGTGATAATCCTTTCCCCCTGTTACTAAACCCTCCCCCCCTCTCCCCCAATACTAAGCACCCCAAGGGGTTTTTTATATTAGGGGGAACTTCTTTTTTAAAGCCGATTTAAAAAATGCAAAAACCAACTGCACGAAGGGGACCCTAATATTAAATTTAGGACCCCAATGATAAAAACCACTTGGGGTTCAGGACCCTAATATTAAACATCCCGTACGCCAGAGGTTTTTAATAATAGGGGGGAAAACCGTTGCTTGGGGAATGTTGTTTTCCTTTTACTTTTCAATTGCTACAATTCAAAATACAGTTGACCAAAACCAAAAAAACAGAAGTGCACCCCCAAGGTGGTTTTTTATTAGGGGGTTTAATAATACGAGGAAGGGATTATTCAATCATTGCTTAATCATGTCTAAGCAAATTACTTAAGCATCATCATCATCCATCATCTAAGCATCATCTAAGCATCATTAACCATTGTTGAGCATATTTTTTTTAAACAGCCCCCTTTTAACCCCCTAAAAACCAGCCGTTCACCCGCCGTTCCCGTTCCCCAGCCGCCCTTCGCTGTGCGCCTCCGCGCGGAGCAGGTGGATTGTGCGCAAAGCGACTGGACGCCTTGGAGCATGTGCAGCGTCACCTGTGGAGGATCGGTTCCCCCGGCGGAGGGCGGCCAGGGCGGCCAGGGCGGCGCTGTAGCGACCAGGGGTGGTTGGGAAGGGTTAGCTCAGGGGCAGCCAGGGGTGGTTGATGATAGGCGCTTGATGCTGAATGATGGTTAGTGCTCAAGACGAATGTGCTCAATGTGGCTAATGACGGCAATGATGGCAATGAAGAACTCATTTCTGAAAATGATGGTTTAAGAATTGAGTTCATTGTCAGTTCAAGGGTTTATTAGTGGTTGATCATTGTCGCTTGAGGGACTTGGGGGATGGCGCTGGGGAGAGAAATTGAAGTTTAATCATTAACAGCCAGTGGTGCTTCAAAATACCCATTGCTGGTGAATTAATATACTTGGTACCGGGAAATGCCTCGGTCATAAGGAATCTTAAGCATTCGGAGCGTTGAACCAGGGGTTCGTACTGCTCGGTAATGCTGATATTGTTAAACATGATTCGGTGACAACGGTTGATCATGGTAGATCCACTCATTCACCCTACAAGTTGGCCTGTTCAATAGCCGGTGATTTGCCATGAAAGGATTGTTTCTTTCTAATGGATCTCCCATTTGTTGGTCAAGAAGCGTTTTGATCGTGTGGCCCATCGTGGCCAATTCTACGCTTGGTCAAGCTGCTGGTCTACCAGCCGGTTGGTTGAGGAGTGGTGGGTAACCCCATATACGCTCTGGTAAACTAACCTGGCAATGGAAAATCCACCATTTATTGATGTTTTCCCAGGGTTTCACCTATAAAATACGGTGATTTTCCATTGCCAGGTTAGTTTACCGGAGGGTAATTCCGAATTGTCAGAGCTCATGCTGTTCGCTCATATGAGCCGCCACGGGTCCATGGCCGCACTTCAGCAACTGGAAACCCATTTTATCTCAGGCTCCAACATCTCCGATCCCACCTCAAACGCTGGCTGTTGGGAGCGAGTGGGAGCCGTGGGGTATCCGTCATAAATCCCGGTTTGAAGGGGGAGCGATTTCTTGGAGATATCCGAAGCTTAGTAACCAAACGGTAGAACTATGTCGAACTCATACGTTCACGATGGTTTCTACGTGGGGGCTGTGGAGGCAGCAAAACGCCAGCGGTTCAGGCGGGGAGAACACGGAAGATCCTGAGACATCCCAAGTATGGAGGCAAATCTTGCGATGGCGCTCTTGCCGAATTGAAGGCGGAGCTGGGGTGGTTATGGTCGGTTGCTGCGACAAACTTACTTGCAGCGGGGTCCGTAAGAAGCCATCTAAACAAATGTTTTGAATGTTCTTTTGCTGAGCACATCTTTGAAAATGGTGATGCTTACCTTTTTTAGATTTTTTTCAGATGAATTTGTCTTGGCGTCTCTCGCATCATGGTTCCCTGACTCTAGACACGTGACATTCTCAAAGCATAGAGACAATGAGAGCTTTTTGGGGACGAGGAATGAGGAACAACATGAGCCAAGTGAACTGCTGCATGCACCAGGAATGTGCACGACATGCATGTGGTGGCCCTGCGCCCATTGATTGCAAATACTCCAGCTGGAATCAATGGGGTGATTGTGACAAGTGCAACGGTGTCTTGGCGATCCAAATCCGCTGCAGGGGGAGATGCCGTAAAAGTTCGCCTGTGGACAACGTAGAAACGGTGATTTTGTTTGAATTGGAAAGGCTGCGAAAGGATTGGGTCATCGCGATGGTGAAAAGAACAAAAGTTTAGATATGTGCAGTGATCAACTTCGGGTTTTAGGGAATGTTGCTGATGAGTATGTAGATGGATGATTAGGACATGTATGAAGTATGATCCCTATCTATTTCGCTTTGACATGATACACATGTTAGTGTGTATATATATATGCCCACGTTTCACCTTCATGCCCAACAAGAATGTGTTTGAGATGTCCAGCTGGTGGCATCAGTGGACATTTGTTCCAAGGTGAACGATCTCGCGTGAGGCCAGGGGCGTGAGTGTCAACTGCTGGCGGGTGACTTTTTGCTGGGTTCACGGCTCAGTAGTTAGTAGTTCATAGTAACTGATAGTGACAATGGTCAATAGCTACAATTGTTTATAGAAACTATAATAGCTAAGTACGTAAGTCAATAGCAACTAAGAACGACAATAACTCACTAATAGTGACAATAATGATTATTAGTAACTACACTATTAAGAAGGTTGAATAGCAACTAACACTGACAATGGTCAATAGTAAGTAGATGATTAACAACAATGATGGTGGTTAATGGTGGTTAATGATAGCTAATGTTGGTTCATGATGATTCACAACCGTGGTTGGTAGTAGCTAATAACGGTGCATACCCAGCGTAGAATCTAATGATGCTTACTGAATGATCAACCGCTAGTGCTGGTTGACCATGAGCATTTGGGTGCTAATAGCTCTTAGTAATGATGCCAAGTGTCACATATTCCTGATGCATGGCTTACACGAATGAAGCGAGAAGTTGGTGACTTTGCCGCTTCTTGCTGATTGTGTTTGCCTGTTTTGGCTGCGCGCCCCTTCGCTTGAGGGACCTGGGAGATGGCGCTGGAGAGAGAGAGAATGATTAACGGTGATGCATTTAATCTTGGAGAACCATGGTAAATCATGCTTGATCACAGTTGGTTAACGCCGGTTTTATTTGATGTCTTGAGAAAGACATTGCCCTTTCATGGTTGATGGTTAGTATATTTTCATGCTGAAGAAAGCCCAATGATGGATTGTTGACCAAGAATGGTTGCTGATGCTTGGAATGGTTTAGACTGGTCAATCAGGGCTGATAGTGATTAAAGATGAGTTGTAGTCAAGTGTATGATGCTGTATGAATGTTTGATGTATAAATTGTCAGTGGTTATTCATTCACACTGGCTGCTAAGCACTGAGCGAAACACTTCAAAATCATGCTTGAGAATCGGCTATTTACCATTACGCATCCTCAGGATTGATAGCCACGATGTTTAGTTTAATACCCGTTAAATAACTCAAAATTAGAAACCATTCATTAAACAGTCAATAGTTCATAGGATTCAGAGCCTCGTCGCTGATTGCTGCACCTACATGGTCCATCATGATGCTTGCTTTCATGGGGACAATGGGATGCTCTGCCAAGGGGACGGTTTGAGCGCCGTGAGGTACACCCAAACCCTTTGGAATGGTAAGATTTGCATGATAATGTTAGGTCCACATTGGTACCCCCCATATGTTTGGAATGTATCACCAGGTTCTTTTGCTAAACTGGGGGTGGTTCATTGATTAATGTGGATCTACAATGACCTCGGGTTTACATGCTTGGGCAAACAGCAAAAAGCAAGTTGGAACTTGATTCAATGGACAAGGCGCTCCAAGCTTTATGGAAACCATCCATTTGGGCGGCGGTGTAGCCACCTTGAATCAGTTGCTGGTTTACCATCTCCGGTGAGTCCCAGCATGGGAGATCCAGCTCATAATAAACAGATTTTTTTTGTATGGATAAACTGCTAGTTTTATAAACAAATGCACGAGCGAGGTTGCGGGTCAAAACCTGGCATCCCTGGTGAAGGTCGCGTAAATGACCAATCTAGCATTTGTTGGGATGTTCACCTACCCCCTTCATTGGATGGTTACTGCATGACCCACGGCCACATGGACCTAGTGACCGTTGAAGTTCGAGCAGAAGTTGCCTCTCGTGGTTCCACGCGCCAGGAACGTCGAGAGTTTTCCCAGCAACGGTCTGGTTGCTTAGCCTTGCCCTTGCCATGGGGATCCATGTCGCGACCCGGGTGACATTGGAAAACCATGTCACAAGATCCCCCTCCATGAATTAGCTGAGAGTTGTCTATATTCATCCAGTTCACCGCTTTTTTCCCCCAGTGGTGGAAAAACAAATCAAGTATGGCACATTGTGGCGCTTGGTGATGGCTTTGCGTTGCTTCCTGACAATGGTGGAGTGGTCCCCAGGGCGATTCCCAGGGCCACCATGGCTCGTTTGCGACTGCTTGCCATGCTATGAGCCATGGTGCAGCCGTTTCCCATCAATGAACCATCATTTATTGACCTGCATGAGCCATCATCAAACCATCCTTGATCATTTATGAACTGCCATTCTTTGCCACAATCAACCAGCCTGAGCCAGCATGATTCATCATCATGACTCAGCATTTGCGACCCACCCGACGGGGCCACCCTCCAAGGTGGTGAGGAGTGCGACCCGAAAGGCACGATGGAAATTGGGACGCTGGGCCATCAAAAGTTGCCATGCCATGCTGAGTTGCCGCCCAGTGCCATCTTCACAGCGAAATGGAAAATCAGCATGTTCAGATATGTTCAATTGGGATATAGTTCTTAATAGTTGGTACATCGTTGGTACCTCATTGGTACATTGTTGGTACATATCCAGGGGATACAGATCTTCCAGGGGAGTTTCAACAGAGTTGTGGCTGCAATTCTTTGGTCCTGAGGAAGTGCCCCCGACGCTGCGGTGGACAAAAGTTCTGCGAGTGGACGGTTTGGGGATCGTTGCTTGGACGCGTTGTTAGTGAGCACTGGGAGCACCGCCATAGGTTCGATAGATCACTGCAGGATGTTGAGACTACGGCTCAAGTGCTGAGAGGACAGGTTGATTGCAAGAAGAAATGCCACCAGTCATCATCATCATCATCATCATCATCATCATCATCATCATCATCATCATCACCATCACTATTGCCACTATCACCATCAGCAGCAGCCTCAGCATCATATGGTTTGATATATTTGCCATCATCCACACGGCTGAGGGTTGAGGTCGGGGTTCGCACCATCCTAATCCATCATACGTATCATACTTTCGAGGGAGGATAGCGTGCAAACTGCATAGTTTTGGTGCCAATGTTTGATAGCTCCTCACTTTGCTTTGTACATCATGCTTGTCGCATCTTTTTTTCCTCCAAACGTCGATCGGTCCATACATGGAACACCCCAAAAGAGTAGTCTTCCTGTTTCAAATGATCACTTTAGATGTTGGCTGATAGCCACAGGGCAGCATTGACTTGTTTAGTGCTACCCCCGGAGATTCGGGAGACGTTGAGTCATGAGTCTAGGTGTCCTACGTCAGATTTCCCATGGCGTCATTGGTTTCCCTCAGGCCTCGGGGCTGCCACGACTGCCACTCAGGTGGAGCGACTGCACTGTGACCTGCGGAAAGGGCGGGAAACGTCGCAGACGCACCTTGGACCTGATCCTTTGAACCGGACAAAGTATAGCAGTTGGGTTCATTGACACGTTGATATTCATCAATTTGCTAATCGATTCATCTATTTGTAAGATTTGTTGGTCCATATATTTGTAGGGTTTTTTGGTCCATCTAATTCCATCTACCTACCAGTGTTTTATATGTTTGCTGGTTGCATGTATACTGTATATAATGTATATATACCTTTTGAAGTTGGAAGCAGTGATTGCGTTATGAGCCAGCATTCATTTCGGCCACCTCAAGAGCCTGATTCATCGGACAGATTCAGATGAGTGGCCTATCATTATCAACATATAGATAAGTACCAAATTCACGTAGGAAACCATTCGTCATGTGGGGTTGGTCCGATGGTCCAAGCTGTTATGAGGTGGGCCCCCCCACTTATAAGTTGGTTCATTAGCCATTAAACCATAGCATGCCATAGCTATATTTGCAATCACTCGTATTTACCCCACTTGTAACCCAAGTGAGCAAACTAGGGGATCCCACCTTATAGCTGTCAATTTTGAATGGATTTTAATGGCTGATGATCAAAAGATGGCATAATGGTTTAAAATGATCAATGGTGTAACTAACCCAAGGGATAAAGGAGAGTAATCAACATTTGCTGATGCATCCACTCAGGTCGTCATCTGGAACTCACCGAGCAAGCTCGAAATGAGCTGCCTGACTATGTCTCGCCGGGGCCCCTGCTGTGGCTGAAAGGGCTGGCCGAAGGGCATCAGGGTACACATTGCTATATCCCAGAGTGTAGGAGTGTTCATTGATTTATTGTCATTTATGGGATGCAATTGGATAAGACCCACAAAATAACACACCAATATGACCAGCAGGCTGAATCTAGGCGATTCGGTTTCAAGATGTTCGGCTGCGGGCATCAGAGTTTTGACTTGTTTCGGGGCAAGACAGTCATTGAAGTGTGGTCATGACTGCGCGCCCTGACCCCTTCTGCTGGACACCAGGAATGTGGCAAAGAAGTTTGAGTCCCTGCGCGCGCATGCGCAGGTACGATCACTGGGCTGAGGGATTTCTGTGCTGTTGACCTGCAACGGTTCCCTTTGTTTCTGTTTGGCTATGACTAAATATCAGCCATCCAAAAAGGAGTAGATGAAATCCCAACAAAGACTACTGTACTGTAGTTTGGTCATCAATGGGGATGTTCACAAGGGGTATTAGCACAGGGATGTAAAGGATGTCGACCATTATTATTGATCAATAACCGTATATCATCATAATTTGTCTATCTATTTCTCTATCTATCGATCGATTTGCACTTTCATTGTGCTTTTATCATCTCTCCCTTCTGCAAAGTTTCGTCCTTGCATTTTATTGGCATGCAGAGGGTTGGGAGGGGCCTTAATGCGGAAGTGGCCTGTGGCGACACAGAACTGCAAGTTGGGTGTCTTCAAGCGGGTAAGAAGTTGCTAAACATACGGTTTATCAATGCAGATTCCATTTCCAGCCAGGAATTTGAGAATTTATTTGTAATTTATCGGTAGTTTGTCATGCCCCAGAATTCTAACACTTGGAGCTTAATTTGTATATCGTCCGACTCCTAGGCAAGCCGCTTTGTGTTTTTTGTGCGTGTGTGCATTGTTACTGGTTGTTGATTTCGGATAATGTTTGGATGGTTGGTTGATTGACTAATATTTGAAGCATGGGGTTGAAACCACCAACCAGAACCTACAGTAAAGCATGGTTAAACCATGTTAGACCTTTCGTTTTGATTACCAAGAAGGCAATACCCACATTTGATCACAGGGCCCCCTACAGTGCATTGGATCAATGCTTGCAGAGCACGCAAGCAATGGATGGCAGCCGAGGGGATTGCTACCATTTCATTCTCTTCCAAGCTGGTTCCCCCAGATTCAATCAGCTAGTTGTATTGAAGTTCACTTGACATGCGCAAGATAAGACCAGCAGTGAGCATTGTCATTTTGAGAAGCGAGGCCTAGCTTTGGATGTTGAGCGTTGCCCCAGATACCATTGGGTTCTGAGCATGGGAGAAATGGGATGAAATGGGGGTACCCCCAACCATCCCAACTCATGAATCATTGGCTGGCTGTACGCAGTATGGGTGCTTCTCAAAATGGGGGATCCCCAAAATCATTCGTTGATCATCTGACAGATACTTTGGGGATGATTTGGGGCCCCCTTACTGCAAGAAACAGCGATGTGTGTCCCCAAATTTCATGTTTTCCCCTGCCATGTTCTGTTGGGGCCGGCGCAGGAGTTGGAGTCGCACCAACTCAATGAGCTGGTGACCTCCTTCGTGGCTGGCTGCACTTTTGTGACCATCATTCTTTTAGGCCGCCGCTACGCCGCGCTGCGGCACGCAGGATTATGCATGGCACATCAGTGGCCCATCAGTGGCCCATCCATTTGGTTTTTGAAGCCAAGAAATCCGTTGATGGAGACCTTTTTCAGACCTAGTCTGGGAAGCTCAGCTAAAATCAAAGCGAGTGAATCCCAGATGCAAGGATCTCAACTGGCCTATGTTTCAACTATGGGGGCTCAGCTGCAAAACATGGCTGGGCAAGCACGTATAGGCAAGCACGTATAGGACTGAAGTTTGTTCTCGGGCATGACAATGAATGAGACGTGATGGAAGAGGATGAGGTTGCTGAGAACAAACGCGATGCCACTCACCACACAACATTTCACACACAGCAATACACGACCTACATACATACTTCATGTGTGCATTATGTGCATGTCTTGATGAGCGCATTTCGCGAAGTTTCTGCGCGGACGCGCATGTTTAACACCAGTGGCGGCTTTGTCCAAAGTCTAGGTAACCTGCTCACGGTATCTCACGGTTACATAACATGCATGTGCACGCACACACAGTGCAATCATATGATATGTTAGATGTCAGTGTGTGTTTGTTTTTTCCTTGTGAGCATGCCTACCATGGTCAGGTTTTCAGACTGTTTAGTGTTTGCAACATGAATGATTGTTATTGAAGTATTGTTTGATAGCTTGTTTGCAACTGTTCCACCAGAGTGCCCTACTAGAGAGTTTAAAAGAATGTAGTCATACACCAATAAACCAAGCCCGGAGAGAAAGAAGAAGAAGAAGCAGTATCGCACAAGAGTGTCGCCCAGGAGTGCCACCCAAGAGTCTCCCACGGGAGTGTCCCATAAGATCCCATAAGTGTGTTATACAGAAATGTCCCGCAAAGCGTTCCCACAATATGCTGGGAGTGTCCCCCCCAGTGCACTCCCCGAGTCTCCCCCAACAATGTCATCCAGCAGTGTCCTACAAAATTGTCCCACAACCAAGAAGAATGCTGGTCATATCATGTTAGGTCAATATGAACTATGGCCAGTGTGTCCGCTTGCTATACTGTCATCCTTGCTTGTTGCTATCACCAACTAGGGTATCAGGAAACCAGTCAAGCATTGACATGGCTCAGAGCAGGGTTTTGATGGCGCCATCATCGCCCACGATGAGTTGCTGCAAGCATCGAACAAGTATGGATCAGGTGACCATCAACCATTTTGTTGACAACTAGTAGCTGGTTGACAACTAGTGCTTAACAATTTGTAGCATGGTAGTTGTCAACTAGTTGTGACCATTTTGAACGGCTATTCATCATTGTTGACAACTAGTAGCTAGCAACAATCCATCATAGATCAAACATCGAGAAGCCATTCGTGATCCACCAGTTAGCCATCATCAGCCACCAGTCAATCAGCTAGTCAACTCTAATTAACCAGTAGTGAAGTCAGTATCAGTTGACCGTCATTAGCCGTTGGTCAACCATGGGCCATTCATTGGCTCAAGAAGTGAACAGCATATCTCAGCCCTATACCTGGTAGTCGTTCCAGTGACTCGTTCACGTGGCAACCCTGCAGCAATCCGTGATGGAGGCCGTGGCCCAGCACCATGGGCAACTCCTTCCGTGGCTTAACCACGCAACCACACGTGGCCAGCCGCCAATGCTGGGAGGGCCAAGCAGGTGGGCGCCCCCCAAGACCGGCTGCAGCAGCAACACTACCAGAATGTTCTGAAAGCTCAGGAGGAGGCTTTCGGAAACAAGTCAGCCAACTGCTGTTGCTGTTGTTGCTGACTTATTTCCGCAAGCCTCCTCAACACCTCCGGATGCGAAAGGGTCCCCAAACGCCGGAGTTAGAACAGCCACATGGATTCGCATGGTGTTTTGGGAATGTTTTGGCCAATGAGTTTTCGACGATTCGAAGCCCCACCTCTGTCTGAAAGTATTCGTTCTGTTGCTGGATCGCGGCATTCTGCTGTGGCATAGCCATCAAAGTGTCCTGGCATCCAATGGGGTGTGTGGTCGACCCTGTCGCTGCAGTTGGCGAGTTGAAGGTGGGAGCCTACAAATCGGGAAGCGTGACAGTCCGTGTGAGGTTGGATGCCCAAACATCTTTGGAGCACTTGCGTGCTGCAGACACGGTGGCTGGCCTGGATTTGGGATGGTGGGAGCCACCTTGGCTCCAACATGTCCGCGGGGGAGCCTCGATGCCGGACTCCCGGACTGGTGGTTTTAGGCTGGCCATGTCTATCAACCAGCTGTGCAGTGTCCTGCGCAAATTCGTTCCTGCGCATGTTCAAGCGGCAAATCAAACTCGCGAGTTTGAGGTGGCAAATCATTTGTTGCTTGCAACCGACACAGCGGGTTTGCCGTTTGGTCATTTCTGTTCTGAATAGCCTTTAGCTTGGAAGGTGTGGCTGAGGCAGCTTACGACTTAGTTGAGCTAGACTTAAATCTGGTGACCGCGAAGAAGGAAAATGAACAATTGACCTCATTCAAGCAGCGGATGGCAAAAAAGAAATTTGATCATCATGACGTAACCATCAGTTCATACCTGATCAACCACTAGATACCATCAATTCACCACCCATCAACCATCACTTCGTCAGCTAACCATCCACCAAGTGCCATCCACCAAGTACCGTCAATTCACCACTCATCAACCATCAAGTCATCAGTCAATCATCACCCATCAGCCATCATCAACCATCACCAACCCTTGCTAATATAACCATTATATATATATATAT
>VSDK01019959.1:2708-33309 GCA_009767595.1 Symbiodinium kawagutii | reverse complement strand
GGCCTCTTTGAGGAAATGATCCGGGACGGCGTCAAGGACGGGGCCAGGTGGGGCGAGCACCAGCTGTTGGCGTTGGTGGTTGGTGGTTGTTGGTTATGAAACCTGCAATTCAACCTGATGAACCATACACCACGAACTGCTGGTGGGTTTTGTGTGGTGGTGTTGTGTGGTGGTTTTGTGTGGTGGCTTGTTGGTGGTTTTGTGTGGGGGCTTTGTTGGTGGTTTTGTGTTGGTGGTTTTATGTTGGTGGTTTTGTGTTGGTGGTTTTGTGTTGGTGGTTTTGCGCTGGTGGTTTTGCGTTGGTGGTTTTGCGTTGGTGGTTTTGTGTTGGTGGCTTTGTGTGGTGGTCTTGTTTTGCTGGTTTTGTGCTGGTGGTTTTGTGTGGTGGTTTTGTCGCGCAACAGGAAGCACAATTTTTTGAAAACACCATTTCAACAAACTATAGGCACTTTTGCTTCTGAATTATAGGCCACCGTTTTCTTTGATCTTATAGTGGTTGACCTTGGGAAACTTCCGCCCCCGGCTTGCCCGGGTACTACTGGTAAGAATGGTATCTACTATTATAATTTATTCTGCAACCACACTATGAAGGCAATATCATAAAAATACCAACCTACCCCAACCAAACCCAACCTTCCAACCCCAAAATTTCCAAAGTTGGATAAGCTTGGGTGAGGGTTGGAATCAATGGTTGGATAAAATGTTGGGTGAAGTAGCAGTAAACCTGGCTGCCAACAATGGTTGGGTAAGGTTTCGAAATAGAGGTAAAGGTTCTAGACTCCTTTAGCTTCCAGTTGGCAAAGAAATGGTTAGACGTAATTATGATTTGCACAATGCATTCAAGCAACATTTAAGATCATCATTCATCATCTGGGGTCTTTGCAGAGGCAAAATTGCACATGCAAATGTCTATCCATTTTTTGATAGACTCGACAAACAGCTTTAGTTTTGAAACTACCAGTATATCATATGTCTGTCCAAATGTGGATAGGCTTTTAGGTCCAGTCCCATACTCTACAGTTGTGCCTTGCATGCACCACCAGTTGGCAAATGCAATCAGGAACCAACCACCTGGGCCACCCTGAGCTCCACACAGAAATGTCCTCAGTGTTCCTGGCGTCTTGCAGTTGCATGGCCCTGGGTAGGGAACACCTACGAAAGATTCCCCGTGCTTCACAGGTAAAGTCCTCCCAACTACTGGTTCGCCCGTCATTCATAGGGTTTCATAGGCAAAGTCCCCCATCATGGTTGGGATCAACTGGTGGAATTGCGGCACTGAATGGGGGAGTTCGTGGCTATGTTGCCATCCCATCCACAGGGACTCTCAAGTCCTGGGGGGTGCATGATGACAATCAAAATGAACATGTACTCCCAAAATCATTTCCTACCACCCATGGACAGTCCCATATGCGAAGCTTCTGCATTGCAGACCCTAGCTTCCGCGAACGAATAGTTTCCAAACAAGTTCAGTGTCATAGAGATGATCCAGAGAACATGCCAACAAGACTCAGCAAAACAAATTCACACACAACAATCTCTTTACACATTCATACAGCACGCAAATACGAAAATAACAAGCAAACCTGAACAAAGCAAAAGCCATGCCTGAAAGCCAAAGGAACAAAACAACAAAGCACCAACCAGTAGTTGCCTCGAAGGGAAAAAAACGCCGCAATGGCAATGGCACAAATCCCAAAAACCTACAAAGCCCAATATCGTTGCTTATTATTATCCCATATTATGAACCATTAATAGCCATGGTTCAAACCACCATCCAAGAATAGCGGTGCCAACGGTCGACATCAACATGGCTGGTCGGCTGGATGTCTTCATCTCCGTCTCCAAAGTAGCCTCAGCACATAGCAGGTTAGATGAGGGTAACTGCTAACAGGTGAGGTGATGATGACTGATGATAGGTGGTTCATGATGCAAGCAATTGCCCAATACTGGCTCACACTGATTCATAATGATTAATAATGATATGATAATAGTCAGGGACACAAAGACTCAATCAATCAGCAAGATATTCACTAATCCCATTGTTGCTTCCAACCATTAATTAGAAGCATTATGAAATATGATGTGCCATTATTGATGTATGTTGCTTATCAACCAGCACTAATCACAGTATCATCCAATTCATATCATTAGTTAGTAACCTGTGGGTGGCACCCTGTTATCCCAGCCGGAGCTATATAAATGGCTTCACCGGTGGGTGGCTCTGCACCATGGTGGTCTATAAATAAGCGCCGCATTTCATGGGGCCCTCCGCACAGGAACTGATACTGCAACAGCGGTCATGAGCAACGGAAAACACTGCTATTTATGCACTGGCATATCTTTATGTCCTTGCATATGGCATTATATAGTCTATGTGCATACCATCGCATAACATCACATAACCATTCAACCCTCACAATGGGATAAGATTCATAGATACAAAGAATCCATCATTAATCCGCTCGCAACAATGCAAGCACGTATCCCGCAAGGAAAGTACATCTGAAACTGACAAGAAAGACGACGTAGTTTTCGACATATGTGCAAATCCAGCTACGGGAGAGGTATATGAATATCCGCAGCAGTTCAATCACGAATGATCATTGATTCATCAATCACGAAATCCGGTGGCCTATCAAGAGCCGGATCTCCAGCTTACAAACGCTGGATTTCGACTTCGAAGTTGCCGTCAAGTTGCTCGCAGATGAAATTGCACCAGCAGCAGCAAACTTGTTGAACCTGCCAAGAAAAGCAGGTGGTCGTGATTGTTACTTTGTTCAGTTCAGCAGTGCCTCAACTCCTGATATCTCCATTTATCTCCATGAGTCGTGATATCTTGTCAGACCTCGAAGTCACTGGTTTTCCAGCGACCTGGGATTACCATGGACATGGTCTGGTCTCCGGACCGAGCTTTGCCAACAAATTCCATGGCAGCTCTTATCTTTACTGTTATCTTTGCTGATCGACCATGGGTCAGTAAATCATATTGGCCCATATTGGCCAATAATGATTGCTGAATCCCTGTCGGTCAACGGCTGGGTTTAACTTGGCCTCTCCCAAAGGCTAAGTTTAACTTGGCCTTTGCTTGGTGGACAATTGTGTGTGGCAGGTGCAATTGGGATCTGGTCAGAATTTTGGCTCCAAAGGTAGTTTTGGACCTTCCAGCATTATAAGACAAAATCTAAAGGGTCAAAACGTGAAAACGAGAAAAGAGACTGCGAAAACGTGAAAAGGCCGTAAAAAGCCCGTGAAAAGAGCGTGAAACGGCCGTGAAAAGCCCGTGAAAAAGGTACAAATACAATCTGCGATATGCACCATGAGATAGGTAGATGAAATAAACCAATCCCTTTATACATTTGAGTACATATATACGATAGAAATAAAAACCCAAAGGCTAAAGACAGCAATTGAGTTTTTCCAGGCCTTTAGTCATTTATATCCTCTCATTGCCTTGGCCTGGTTTAACCTGGCCTCTGGACTTACTGGGAATCATGACTAATGATGGCTAATGATCATCTTAACCCTTGAAGAACTGATCCTATCCTTCCACTTGGACACAAGGGGACCTGTTTTCTCGGTCCATTCTCTGCTGTGCCGACTCCTGTTCAAACCTGCACAGAGGGTTGCTGCAGGTCGGATCAAGGAAGGCGATTTGGGGTCAAGATGACAAGGATGAAGCAAATGAGAAACATATTGGCTTTCCAATGCAGATGTAGATACATGTATCGACATGCGTAATGATGTAAACATATGACAAATCTGTGTGCATCATATTATGCATGCCTAGATCTGCATGGGCAATAAACATGATAACGAGAATCCATGAGCCCTGGTGCAGTTCTCAATCTGTTCCATGGCCGACAGCTCACAGCTCCGGCGGCCGTCGCATCTGGGGCTCCGGCTCATTGAAGAAGTCAGACGAGGAAATGCCCTGCCATCGACTCGACTATTCTCCCGTTGTTTGTTGGCTTGGAACCACCTTTGTCTGCAGTTCACTGGGTGAATATCAGTAGTTTTTTTCTCTTGATCATAGGCTGATCATAAGGATAAGCAGCAATGGGATGATTGCTTCTTTTATCATTATTGATCAATGTCGATCACTGATCTCATTGGCTGGTGATTCCCATGACTTTTAGAAACAGATTTGCTTCGGACATGGCTCAGTTGCCCCGAAGGACAGTACAGTATGCAGCCAGCGGCTACAGTGATAGATTGTCCGTTATTGGGTACACGGTCGAGCTACCATTCTTTTGGGGCAATGATTTCGAATCCAATTGATTGAAGACTAGAAAGAACAAGTAATAACTATTACCATACTCTTTACAATCAACAGGCCTTGCTAGTTGTCATAACTATTGCCATTTAGCTCAAAAATAACTATTCCCATCATCATCTGATATAATATGTTGCCGTTTCGGTCCCACCAGGGCCATCAACATCATCCCTAGTGATCAGCGATCTTCCCACTACCATGGTCATTTTGTCCTAGGTGATGGCCAACCATTCTGATCCCAATAGGGCCACTATCAACAAGAAACACTCATCAGCTCATTAACCAAGTTTTCCAATCAAACATGGTTCATAAACAATATAAACCACCATTGCAACCACAGTATGTAATCATCATGTTTGAACATTGTGATTCCTACCATTCACCATGATCATCCACCATTGCAGGCTCCATCATTTTTCGTCCTTCATCATCACTACATATACGGCTGTGGGTCAAAACACTGTGCTCCTGGTTACCCTTTCATTAACCATTGTTTCCCTTATCATTGTTGATCATTATCCCCTATTATTGGTTGGTTCATATTGATCCATAGCCATATATCTACATATCACTACCCATCAAGGACCATCCAGGGTATCACGCTGCGCTGCCACCGGCGCCTTTCGATTCGCGAATTTCTGCGGCGCGTTGGGCTCACCGGCGGACTGCGCTCGAACGGCCTCGGAGCGTGCCACGCGAAGGGTTCAGGTCCTAAGATGCTGGGTCTAGGGTGGTGGTATGTGGTGGTTCATGGTGGGGTTTATCATGGTGAATGATGGTTAATAGTGATGATTTATCATGGTAAACCATGGTGAATGATGGTGAAAATGATCATTCATGATGGTGAATGAAAGGCTAGATGATGAATCATGTTGGTAAATAGTGGTTCATGATGACTCGCTCTGGCTATTGACCATCGTAGTGAGTCACCTAAATGATAGTTAAGATTGGCTACCATTGATTAAAATGGTGGTGGCTAAACTGATGGCTATATCATAGTTGATGAATTAAAATGAATCAATCATCACTCACCCCCCCAACCACCCAGCCAACCATCACCTAGCGGCCCTGCCACCTCCCATCCCATGCAACGCCACCCCTGGGTGCGCCATGCCGGTGCCGGCGCCGGAGCAGGTGCCACCGGTGCAGGGGCAGGTGCAGGCGCAGGCGCTGGTGCTGGCTTGGGCTTAGAGGCCTGGTAGCAGGAAGTGAAGGATGGTGGTGAACTACTACAATATTATGTGGATAGTAGCACTATAATAAAATTGTAATAAGAATAATCATGAATTTAGTTTCAATTTACCATATTACTATGAATGTTTCATAACAATATCATGATATTAATAGTGTATTAGAATTGAATGGTTGATTATCCAGAAAGAATAGGATCTAAACGGCGGTAATAATGGTATTATGAATGGTACGAATGGTGAGAATAGTGGATAACAAATAATGGTTAGTAATGGTGCTAGTAACGGTGCTGGTTAATTATCATTCATGGAGGATGGTAACAATGGTAATAAGAGGATCAAAGATGGACAGCCAATCAGCTGGACAGCAGCCATGCTGTGCGAATAGATCTGATCACTGGATTTTTGTCATGGTGGTTGATGTTGGTTCATTGTTAGAATAGTGGAGTAATTGTTCATGTCTGTTGATCAAATCTTACGTTGTTCATGCAGTTCAATAGTTGTTGATGCTTGATCATGATTGATGAGCTGATGAACCATGAGAGCTGGTTCATGCTGATTGAAGGCTCGACTAGTCTTCAACCGTGAACAAACAAATAATGATGGTAGTAATGATATAATAGTGAACTCTACTGGTTGCGGATGATTGGTTTAAAAATGTCACAAAAGTGACCGATAATTTGATTCCTGCACCGTGTCTGGGATGCATTTTCCAGGTCTTGGCATCAGCAACCACCAGCAGCCTCCGTTTCCAGGTCGTCGAAGTCGAAGTCGAAGTCGATTTCCTTCGCCATCTGTTTGCTCCCAGCCACGAAGCCTCGCTTCGAAGCATGGCGACGTTGCGTTGTTTGTCAGTGATGGTCTTACGGATTGGCTTCTGCTTAAATCTCGACCATTAAGCCATCATTATTCACGACTAATCATTAATGATGGGTTGATCATGGTTGATCAAAGGTATCATGATTAAAATCATATCATTAGTGATGACTGGTCATGATTATGATTCAAGATTGATTAAACATCTTTTCACATGATGACTAATCAATCATCTTGCCAACCTGTATGAATCAGCTTACTAGGCAGCATCAACCGCAGCGTCAACCACTCGCAGCCATGGCTCCTGTTGGCTTCGCTGCGATCACGGCGGGGTCCGCTTTGCGCACTACCTGGGCGCTTGAAGGCTGGCAGGGTATGGCTGGGTGGAAATTTGTCGTGGTGCGAAGTTCAATGATTGTAAGGTACATTCAACCAATGATGCATGATGCTGCTGATGATCAGGATCACTAAGGACTATTGATGATGATAATAATGGTTGTGAATATAATGATGATAATGCTGGTAGTATCTGGTAGTGGTAGGTTCTGCATCACTCAGCTGGCCAGTGATGATGGTTGGACGCTCGGCACACGGTCCCTGCTGGGTTCCCCTGCATGGCTATGAGGCACTGAGGGCGCTGATGGCTTAGTATGGACCACCTAAGCCACGCGCCAGCAGCTTGGACCAAGTTGGTCCTATCCTTTGTGGCTTTTAAAAAAACCCCTTGGTTGGGCTCAACTTGACGAATCATCTGCTCAACTAAGCCATGCAAACAACAATGCGAGCTGATGAAGGCACCAAGGAGATCCAGTGATTATAGTGAATTGATAGAGATGATGGTTGATTCACTGGTCTATTCACCTGGATCTCCTTGGAACATCGTCTCGTTGGAACTTTCCAGCAGAAGTCATGAGCTCAGGACCACAGCTGGCGCGGACTTCCCTGAAGCCGGACGCGTCATGAAACATCACGTGACATCCGCCAGACTCTTGGTGAACACCTTCTTTTCCAAGGCAATGGAAATGGATGTCTACGTTCAGCAATTTCATGTCTATGGGTTTCTTTTCCCAGGCAATCAATTGATGTCGATGTTGGTCAATGGAAATTTCCTTATCGAAACCACCGAATGTATTGACCACCATTTGGTGCCGAGGGTACGATGTCAGATTCTGTGCACTTCCAAGGGTCATTTAAAGTCAAGCCAAAAACGGAATTGAAAAAGGAGCACCAACCACAATTTGACCATTAATAGCCATCATTAGCCATCCGTAAAAACCACCACAATCTTTTATCATTGTTGGTGCCAGCCAGTATCAAGCATTATCAGTGGGCTTACTCAGCATCATTAACCCTCACCATCGCCATCACTAGACCATCAATGAGCTCCTCAACCATTGTTAAACCTCATAGCAGCCATCGCTCTTGACCATGGTTATCCATAGTCAACCATGATCAACCATGGCTTCTTAACCATCAACTTGCGCCTCTGAACCATACAGAAATCCAACCATGGTCCAACCGCCGCCATTGGCGTTGCGGCAGCTAGCGATCGCCTCGATGGAGCTCTTCCTCCTCGGGGTATCCAGCGACCTGGCAGGGGCTGATGCAGCTGAGGGTGCTCAGAACTGGATGAGGTTATGAGCATAGAAGGCTGAGAAATTGTAGGTGATGGTTATAGGTGATGGCTATGGATTTTTCATAAGTTTATGAGCCTCTGAGCTCATATTATAGCTTACGAGCCTTATAATCATAGGGTATGGTTATGGCTATACACTAAGTTCTGAGCTTATAAGGCTTGGAATCACAATACAAATCACGCTTGGACACCCTCATCCTGTAGCCACCGGCTCGCCTTCGGAGATGGTGCAGCGAGAGTCTTGCTGCTGGGCACCTGCGAGCGAGCTTGGGATAACCGTGGCAGGTGTCACTAGGAGGGCATGGGTTTATTGAGTGCATAAGCGATACTTATGCAGATGGTTATTGGTTATATTTGGTTACGGTTATGGTTCATAATTGTTCATTATAGTAATGGTTATGGTTCATGGCGGTTATGGTTGTGGTTCATTGTTACATCTTCGTGGTTATGGTTCATTCTAGCTCATGAAGGTTTATTGGCCACAACCATAGTTAATGAGTGGTTATATAACTGTTTATGATGCCTAATCGACGGTATTGTCTGTATTTGTTTGTGCAAATGTCACCGTATGCAAATACAGCGCAAAATTTCAAAATATACCGTTGGTCAACTAACCGGTCCCAAACATATTGAACTTATTGGTACAATGAGCTACCTTCCTGATCAAACTCACAAAAAGGTCACATGAGTAAATAGTTGCCTGCCTATAGTTGTTGCTTATGCCTGCCACATGAGTATACAACGAGTATGCAGCGAAACCGAACAATATGCTAGTGATACTGATTGGACTACACAGTCAAGCAATCATATGCCTGAGGCCACAAAGCACAACAATGGTGTAACTGGAAGGAATCCAACAAATCCAAAGGAGGCAGGTTGCTTGACAAAAAAGAAGAACCCGCCGCCATTTGTGGCGAATGCCTACCATCCACTGGGGTCAAGCCACCAACATGTTGGATGCTTGTTGGATTGTCCCTTTCCCTCACCAGAAACGGAAGAATTGGAAATTAATTGACTAATCGTACATATAAGATCTGGTCAACAGTGTAGATACTAGTGGATTGATCACGGAATCATATCACTAGTGTGTCACCAAGTATTAAACAATGATCACTTGCACCTTAGGATTCAGTATCCAGCAGTAATTCACCAGTTCTCAAGCAGCTTCACCAGCTTCTTCACCAATTCACCAGCGTTCAGCCAGTTCAGTCATCAGCTTTTAAGGCCACCAGCTATTCAGCACCCAGCTGTTCTCCCCCACAGTTCGCACCTTGGTGGGCGCATCAAAACCAAAGTCAGACACCTTGGCAGCACATGTGGCCGGTGATGTTGGGGGTTGGGGTAGATGGAGCTTGGATACAATATGGGATCAACTATGGGTCAATGGCCATTAAATTTTCAATGAATCATGGGTAAATAATGATTCTTTGGGCAAACCATGGGTAAGCCATGGCTTTTTTATCTCGTGTGCTGGGATCAACTCCGGGTAAACTATGACTAATGATAATCAATGACGGTGGTTGATGATAAATAATGGTCCACAAGGGCATGATCACCATTATTTTCCATCAATGATCGCACCATTTTCTAGCCATCATTTACAAGAGTGGTAATCCTTCATGGTTGCAAACAAATGTTTGCACATTATTCTAGACTATACGGTAGCAAGCATGACGCATGATGGTTGGTATAAATGTGCTAAATCGTTAGTGTTGGACAAAGTGCTAGTAATAGCGCATGCTAGTCATCGGTTGATAGGGGTTAATCGTGGTCCGTAATGTAGTGGTTCAGCCTGTACTGGTTGGTTAACAATGTCCGTGAGAAAACGCACCGTAGCATCAGAAAACCCCTGGTTTGTGATCGATTGATTGCTGATTGCGAACGAATGGTTTGAAGGATATTGTCGTGGCTGGGTCCGAAGGTGACCAAAAATCAGATAAAAATCAATAATTTGTTGAATGCTGCCTGCTTAGGAGTTAAAATCCCTAGTTTTGCATTAGATCGTGACAAACCAAGTCAACAAATACATGGTTGGTGATAATTCAATGACACCCAAAATTTGAAATCAATTTGTTGCTTGCAAGGGTTTGCACCCATCTGCACATTATCCCCAGCAACAAATGATTTTTTACATCCCTGTCTTCACTAAAGTCAGAACCATCAACAAAGCAGAACTGTCAACCATCATGAACCATCATTTGCTATCATTAACCATCATGATCCATCATTCACGATGATCACCCATTATCAATCCTTATTCACCATAACCAGCAACCACAACCAACGTCACACGGCATTGTATCTGGCAGGACCTTTCAGGCCAGGTCTTAGATATTCTTCCTGCTGGCGGTCCCCCGAAACGCGCCTCGTCCCCTTTCACCTGATCCACCGGTGGTGCAGCAATAGCCATCAAACGTCGAGGGGGTAATGCAGCTGTAGTTGCGAACCAATCATCTATTTGCCATCAGTTCATTGGTGTTTCTTTTCAACTTGTTATGCTCAGCCTATTAACCATCAATTCTAGTTGTGTTTTTCACCTGTGATCGTTGCTAACCTCAAAGATCTTTTCTTCGGACAAGAAAGACACAATCTCACCGGACGATGAGCAACACTCGGCAGCTGCATTCGTTGATCCCCACATTGGATATCGTCACTTGTGGCGGTCGTTATTTCAACCTTGACTATTATCAACCACCATCAACCATAATAGTCAATAGTGGTTGAAATAACAGATAATAGTCAACCACTATTGTTAATAGCCAATACCAGACAGTAGTCACCACTAATTATCAACTATAATAGTTATTTCAACCATAGCTAAGCAGCATCACACATTTTGATCATGGCTCCACTGGTCCTGTTCAGTCTCAAGTCCCTTGCGGTCCATGTATCACCGCCTTTTTGTCATCCAACTAACCATTAAGATCGAAATCACATACCAATCCCATGATTGACATATAACCATCCAACTGACCATCTGAACCATATCTCAATCCCATTAGCCATCTATAGCTGGTATATCCCCTATAGTTGCTAGTTGTTATCCCCTATTATTAACCATTAACCATAACCATATCCCAACCCCATCCCCATATTCTATCCATGCTCCGGTCGCGCCCTACCATCAATGGGGATCCACCAGCCCTCCCAAGCTGCTCCGCCTCTAAGTGCTTCATCTGCGGCAGCGATCAGGAGCTTTCGATGGTCGATGGTGATCATGAAGCAGTCGGGTTAATAGTAGGGAATATCTATGGATAATAGTAGGGTTAATAGTAGGGAATAATTTCAAAATCATGATCACCATATAATATCTGGCAATGGGTTAATATTTATAGGGAGCACCCGATGGGGGTTTCTCAAGCCATAGGGAGCCCCAAAAATGACTGGTTTATTACTATAAATGACTATTAATGGATGATTGAGGGGTACCCCTATTTTGAGACACACCCATGTATAGTTCCTGAATATCTATATATAGTTTCTAGTGGCCATACCATAAACAACACAACAGTGGAATAAACAGGCCACAGCCACTGCCAAGGAATATCTATGGATGATTTCAATAATGATTATTGGGTTACATTATTCTATTATTGGTCTATGCATTTTTTCAGATGATTAAAATTGTAAATTATGATATTGTGATATTACCATAGTGATTGATTCTGCAGGCATCGTTACCAGCGGTGATTTGAGATTCCATGATACTTCTATCCTATGGGACGCCATGCAATATCACTATCTCATGATGGAACGGTAATGAATCCAGTAGAACCTCCATGATTTCAACAAGATATCAATTACAAATCTCAGGGAAGGGTTGGATAACAGTATTGACTACATGATTCCTGACTCAGGACCACAAGAGTAGAAACTGTGTCTCGTAGAAACCAATGACATCATGCGCAACGGTGGACCCAAACACTTCAATATTTTTTCATTGTCTTGCTGGTGTGTTTGCTTGCCGTCAACAACTTCTGGGTAGTTGGTAATGATCTGGACTTCAACAGCAAGACTAAACTAAAACATCATGCTTGATCATTGACTATTTCAACAAGGCTAGCCCCCTGGTTCCCATTGGCTCCCATGGGTTCCCATGGGTTCCCATTGGTTCCCATTGGTTCCCATTGGTTCCCATCCAAAACGCCCACCACACACGACAACTGCCGCACAACGATCGCGTCGCCTGGATCTTGCCGCTGACATGGAACTTCTCGCAGAGTTTCTTCGATTCCGCTTCCATCTGGGCTTTATACCTGGCAGAACTCACGCAGCTCAACTCGAGGATCGTTGGTTGGTGGCGATGGTCAATCATTGATAATCAATGAATCAATGGCTACAAAATGTAGTAAGCCATCATTATAAGCATCATTGATGGATAGAAGCCTAAGAATGATGAATGGTGGCAACATTTGTTGCTATTGCCCTCATTGTCAAATTGTGGTTGAGCATGGATATATCATGGTCCCGTCTTGTGGGCTTTAGCATGGTGGATCGCCCTACCATCACAGCAGCCATCAGTCTCATCTCACTGGAATGATCTGCATTCGCTTCCACTGCTGGCCATGGCTGGAAACCATCACCACCCAGAAAACAAATCTCACAGTCTTCAATCATCATTCAAAAAAACAAGCTTCAAATCTCACCATTATCCATTCAACAAAAACAAATCTTCAATCTCCAACAACCTCATCATTAACCCAATCACCATCTGTCAACCAAGCATCCACTAACTTCTCCTGGTAGCTCCAACCGCCTTTGCTCCTCCTTCACAAGGCTATGGTAGACCCCTGGCCCACCCCAAGGACCACCTCCCGCGCATCGCACCTCTGCGCCACCTTGGAATGGTAATCCACGGGTCGTCCACTGCTGCTGAGTTTGCCCATCTCGTTGCCTTTGAAGAAGTCCAGGGCCTAGCGGTGCTGCGCCGCGACTTGGGGTGAGTGCTGGAAGGGCGATGTTCAACCCAGTTGAACTGGGACCATGAAATCTGTAACTATATCTAGTCGAGTTCACCATGTTTACCAAGCATTTGCTATGACTACGATTTACTAGTAGCTGATAGTCATGCATCAACCATCACGAGCAAAACATGTGAGTCATTGAAATTGTGATTACACATTATTGGTCACATTGACCATGATTAATCACAACCAAACATAGTTGATCTTCATCAACCGTTGAATTAATGAATGTTAAACAGTATAGTATTACCATTTATTCACCCATGTTAACCGTCAATTCACAAATATCAAACATTAACCATTGTCAACCATCATTCATCATCATTTACCATCGCCAATCGTATCTACATATCGTTACTTGTCACTACTGGCCAACTTATTCAGCATCATCTGCAATTTTAATTCCAAAAGTTTCAGAGTGACATATTCAACTTTAGTGTACAACAAAGGGGAAAAACCTATGTCTATTATCAATGTCAATCAACACGAATCAGATCTTTCCTCATTGATTTATCATAGGCTGCTTGACAAAGGGAAAAACAACCCGTGTACCATCAATGTGCGGGGAAAAATCTGATTCTCGTTGATGAACCGTCATCATTATCATTATCTTGTCACTGACCATTATTCAGAAATTAGCCAATCATAGATATAAATGCATCATCATCTTCATCTTCATTATCTTCACTATCTTAATCATCATCATCATCATCATCATCATCATCATCATCATCATCATCATCATCATCAATCACCAACTGATCGTCCGTGATTCAGCCAAGTCCACGCCTTGCCGTTGCCACCTGCAGCCATCCTTGGCAACGGGGCTGTGACACCCAACGTGGCCATGGAGGGTAAGCCATTGGTGGATGATCTTAACCACTGGTCACTGATGTAAGACTTGAATATGGTGAACCATGGGCTATGAAAATGATTCATATTTGGATATTGATTGAACTAAGATTGTAGAGTTGGTGATTGAATTATTTGAGATTTCGATATTAAATGAGAAAGAGTTCACTGTTCAATTAATCATCTTTGGCTAAAAAATGCTTAATTATGCATAACAATGATCGTCCTTCGGTGCATGCAAAATCATAACGGTGGCCAATGAAATTGATCATCAGTCCGTAGTGATTGTTAATGTTTAAGCATGGATCCGTCGTGATCAATGATGCTTTATCGTCTCAATCATGGTCTTTCAATTGATCATCATGGGTGATAGAGTGGCCTAGGCATTGCTGTTGTATGATTAACATTGATGATGATGTCAACCGATCAGGATTGATTACGATCATCTTGACCGTTATCATGGACCGTCATTGTTGTCATGAAGGGTGGTTCGCCTGGGCTTGCTTCATGATGGTTAGCTGAGAGTGGTTGATGATGGTTGAATAGTTCAGTAAGAAACCTTGATCTTTGCTGCGGAATCCGCAGAAAACAGATTTGTTTAAGAAGAAACATGTCATACCCATGGTTAGCCAATGATGATTTATACCAACTCTGAATCCCTCTGCCAAATACATCCAATCCATAACATATAATTATGTGATATCTGTAAGTCAAACACCAAATTAAATCTCATGATTAGCCAGTTTTAGCAAACAATTATTGGCCACATCCAAAAAATGTCAGCTGTCGTGAAACTTTTCTTGCTGGAAACCACTGATGAGGTGGTATCCGCACTGGGGGAAACTTGGACATGGAGGATCAGCATGTCTGAGTTCTCACCATCATTGGGGATCACCGTTGCATCATCTCGACCTTCTCAGGGCTACCCCACCGCCCCGCTGCAGTCTCTTTATTCAGGTTTGATAAATACTTGTCTATTGAATCTATTGCATTTACATTGACATTAATTTGCTCATAGAATTCATGACGACCAAATTAGTGATATGACCATATAAGATTCTGAGTTTCCTCAAATTTGTGGTCAAATTAATATTTGCTTATTTAAGTTTATGACCATAGTAAGTGTTTTTCCATATGAGTTTCGACCCACGTTCTTTGCTCATACCTGGAGCCTACCACAAATGTGCGTCAAAGCACTGCACCATCTGCTCGGGCGTAAAGCTATCGAGCTCAACCTGGCGTGAATTGACGCAAACGAGTGGTGGCTCTGCTGGTTAGTGCTAGGGATTCACCAGAAACGGTTTGTGATTGTAGGGATCAACTATTTATATATATATATATATGTATATATATATATATAAATGTAATTTCAATATATATATACATATATATATATTATATACATATCATGAGATACCAGTGGTGAACTAGTGATATCACGGCAGTGAGCAGAAATTGCTAGTGATTAGCTTGAGTGCTGCGCAGCCGGGGTGCGGCTGTCCGACAAGTGGGAAGGTTAGTGATTAGCTTTGATTAACCTTTTATTTCGGGATATAGCTAGCCATTCGAACTTTATCAGAAACTGTAAGTCGTGGTGAACTAGTGATGTAGCAGAAATGGTTGTCTAATTTCTAAACACTCATGCGCTGACCAGGAGTTATTGATGATAAATGACTCGCCAATGATTGACTGAGTATGACTGAGTCATTTATGATCGTGAGCAATGGCCAATAATCATGATGATCAATCACAATTAACCGTAAGCCATCATAAGCCATTGGAGGACCAACTGATATGTTGAATAGTTCTTGTGCTGATTGATACTGGTGGATCAGCAATTCTTGGCTTTTGATGGTGATAGCACCCTGAACATTTCGGACGATTCACGAAAACAGGGGGCCAGTTTCTCTGCCTGCGAGCTAGTTCTGAATTCATTGTAGCACCCTTTACATCCTTTCTTTGTTGACTACTTTTGCTCCTATGGTTGTTTACTTTATCCCTGTTATTGTCTCTTCAACAAGGAACTAGCCATACCAACTGGTTGGCAACAGCGAACAAACAAGGAGAGTTACACATATTTTCACCATCCAGCATGAAAGTTGGTCACCAACAAACCCTTGTCCAGCTCTTTTTGACCATTGTTCATCAAGTATCAAAGAGTAGTTTACTACTAATTAAGCATCATCAGCCAGCTCTATTTACCATGGTCTAATACAATGAATCAACCATCCTGATCGCATCTTTTCACATCACTGATTGTCCTCGATCGTCAACAACCAGTTCAAAAATCCAGCTTAAACCTTGTTTAAACATGCCTCTGTTGCTCAAACCATTGCAGGTTGACAACCGTTCATGCAAAACCATTAGATCACCAGCCCGACCTTCCTTCAATCATCGTTTCACCCACGTTTGTGGCCCCCGCTTCCCCAGTCGTGTTGGCGCTCCCGACACTTCGAACAAAGGAGATGTGGACGCCCTGGTCAGCGGGAGATGCGCGGGTCAAGAAATGTTTGAGGAAGGTACACTCTTGCAAACTAACCTGGAAGTATAAAATCTACTATTTATAATTCATGGTTTTACCGGTTTTACCTATAACAAAATGGTGCTTTTCAGTTTCCAAATGAGTTTGCGAAAGGTACATGCTGCTTCCAGAATCAACCTGCAGCTGGAGTCCCATTGTTGGTCACGGTGAAGCACCAAAAATTGCCAAACGACAATGAAAAAACATACTAATCAACAATATAAGTTGGTAATTACATACTAATCAACAATACTAATACACCAAAAAAAATGTATACTTATCATCACTTCTAGTCATACACAGCTTAAGCAACAATCTGATCATCGAGCAACAATATTCTATGGTCATTGAGCATAATGACCATGAGTGGTTAGTACTCAAACAACAAAAAGCCAAGAGTAACAGTAATGATGAACTGAAAAGAAAGAACCTTGGAAATATTACGACAAATAAATTCAAGGGCCTAGGAACAAGATTCATGATGTTGATGAACCATTGCCAGGAACTTGTTGCAAATGGTATCAGGAACTCACTTGGGCCTGTGGTCCTTGGGTGCTCAACATCCGGAACCATTTGGAGGGTGTTTCTACATCTACCTCTATTCATTGATATTCCTGTAGCCTACCATTTTGTACCTCTACCTCAATCCCTATAGGTATGTGGAACCACCATGAACCAACCGGAACCACTGGTAGCCGTGCTTGTTGGATATGATGGTTACACAACGGTTACCCCAATAGCGATTTCGGCACGCCATGGGTAACGGTTCGCGCCTTCCGTCGATGTTCACCTGAGCATTCCAGGCCTGAGTCGGCGCCCGGCGAGCCATGGCCTGGATGGAGACATGAACTCCATAGACACAAACTTGTATGGGCGATGATGATTTAGAATGGTTTATGGTGGTTTTTACGGGTTCATTACAAACTTCGCTGGGAATTGTCTTCCACTCCGTTGAAGCCGCTGCTCTGAAAAATCCGCACCGGTCACCAGCGACGAGGTCGCAAGGAACGAACGAAAAAAGCAGGTGAGTTCCCAAGACTCGTTGAACCAACCTGCTGACTGCCAGGAGGCAATATCAACCAACATTCACTATTTGTCACCATGGTTGCCTATCGAAATTGGGAACCCCACAAACTGCTCATTCCTGTAAATGATTAAGATAAGGATGATTTTCTCAGAGGTTCATATTTTGAGAAACACGCTTATCAATCATCATAAGCTCTGTTTTCCCAAAAACTGGTGAGATGTCTCTGCTGTTACTGCATGATTCACCATCAACTTCAACTATGGCAACCTGACAACTGCTAGCACTCATCTGCCGTAAATTCTTGGCACCAGCTAGTTGTTGTAGCAAGTCATGAATTGCATGAAAGCAATGCGTTGGTTATGCCAGATTTCTTAATAGTGGTCATAACAAAACAGAACATCTTACATAAAGTGCTTAACAAACCATAATTTGGCTGTGGGTCAGTTCACCCTGTACACCTGGTTCCCCATCATTAACCATAGTTAGTTGGTGATTATCCCCCCTAGTTAACTATGACTGACCATTACTATCCACTATTGTTGGTCATTAACCACTATTAACCATGCTGAACCCATAGAATCCCCCATGCAATTGGTTGGCTAACTGCTTGACCCATAGCCATTTCTTGATCATGGTCATCACCAACCCCGGCATCTCACTTAGCCAAAAGCCTGGTCTGAGTCGCCCATTGCTTTACCATGGCTCCCGGCACAAGTAGATGCCATAGGTCAAGGAGATCCATGTTGGATTCCTGCGAGGCATCCATGGGTTGAGCAGAACCGGTGACCCAAAGTCGTGTGGATTGGGCATGAATAACTGGTAGGATAGATCCAAGATTGGGAGGATAAAAACTAGTAACTGGGAGGACTGAACTATATAATAACTTACTAGTGGTCAACTAGAGGGCAATCATGGTTGATGTAATGCTAGTGCTATCTTTGATTGTTCATAGTGGTAAATCGGGCTTAATGAATATGAATATCATTACAATGGCAATAAAGATGCTAAACTGGTTGGTGGTTGAACCACCTGGTCATGAAAAATATACGCAAGTCAACCAACCATTTGGTAAAAGGTTCTGGAAAGTAAACAATGTCAAACAAACCACCAGAATGTTGGGAGGACATGGTCATAATGGTAGTGGTTATCACAATGAATGCTTTCGGCTCAAAAAGACTAGTAGGATACAACCTACAATGGTAGGATATAACAATAGGACATGATGCAGTGAATAATCCAGGTTGATCCAATGGTTGCGAAGTGTGGCTAATGATGGTCAATAGCGATCGACGACGGCTAATACTGATACTGGTGAATGATGCTTGAAAATTGTGGCTCGCAGTGGTGAGTTGATGCTTAAGTCAAACTAATTGATGAGTAGGAGATAACTGGTTGGTGGTTCCAAGCCCTGTGAAAAATATGCTTGTCAACCAGCCATTTGTTAACAAATTACTCGGGAAAATAAAAAAAAATGTCAATCAAACCACCAACCAGATAAGTGAACCACTGCTAGGGAATGCCAGTTGAACATCAAAGATACACACCTTTCTGTGACACCAATGAACTCATGACTGATCTCTTTTTTTGTGTGTCCGGACCGTTGGAGTCTGATTCCGATCTCAAAAGATTGTCATCGACCACCATTCACAACCGAACCATCAAAATCGTGGTTTCTCAAAGATTTCATGGTGGTTGACCATGGGAATTGATCTCAAAGATGGTTTCTCATGGTGGTTGACCATGGGAATCTTTGAGATTTCATGGTTTCTCATGGTTTCCCATTGATCACTTCTGTTCACTCCATTGCGGGGAATCTCCTACCTGTTCACCACACCGTGATACCGCTAGTTTTTGAGCAGGTTATAAAAACTACGGAATATTCATGAATGATCATCACCTAGTTGTTGATCAATGCACTGATTGTTCCTTAGTTCAATCTCTCTTTTCAGGTACAGCTGACCAATAAGGTGGCAGCGCCCTGCCATTAAACAACCAACAGCAGGTATCATTGCCATGGTCGAACCATTGTCAGCCATTAAGTGAAAATCCCGTACTTAACACCCACCATCAAAAGCCATCACTTAGCCCAAGGAGAGCGAATCAAATCAGGCTGTCCTGTTGGGACACTCAAAACAAGAGCGATTCTCGCTCTTCATTCGAAGCTTCCTGTTGCGCACAACTTTGAAAGGAAGCAGACTGAGGAGGGTGATTACAGAAGGTTGAGAATGGCTAGCAATGGCTGATAAGGATTAGCAAAGACTAAGCACGGCTAGAATCAATAAGTTTTGGTTACAGTGGTGTGCGTGTATGAACGAGTTCAACCACTTTCAGAAGATCATTTCTCACAAACTGTTGGGTGATCAAGACAATGGATCAAGTGGCACCCAATCAGCATAGTCATATGGTGATAGTGATTGGCTCCTAGCTAAAAGACAATTAGCCACTGCTTTGTCATAGATTGTGGTCACTTTTGTCTGATGACCACATGTTGCCCCCCTTCAATGATAATGATGTCCGGCAGATCCTTGGCTTGTGGTGCACCCAGAGTAGTGCTCACTTATATTTGTTTGAGCTCTGGGTGGTTGGTACCAAAGCGTTTGCATGTCTACGTTCAAACGGATTCTAGTGTATCAAAAAGAACACGGGCCGTACTCACTCCTATGCCTTATGCGATCTATGTTCAAACTGTTTACCCCCCACCCACGGGATGATGCAACAGCAGTGATGCTTCATGATGGTGGTTCATGATAGTTAAACACTGTTTACTGGTTAGTTAACGGATGGTTAATGATGCTTACGGAACTTTGACGCTAGACACGTGAACATCTACACAGGCCAATGCGGTGGAGAACGGTCATGAATGATTGGTAGTCCTCAAAATTGCGGGCTTATAATGCCTACTGTATCATACTGGTGGACAATTACAGGTCCAAGCTACCACTTGGTGCTGGTGGTTCCAAGGCATGCCACCTTTCCCAAGTCATCATGGCTAGGTGCCATGGTGGCACCTTGATGACACCAGCAGCCGCCCGGCCTGAAGAAGGTATTGCGGACTTCATCTGGGACGAAGCCCTCAGGGGCCATCCGATGGTCATCATTGATCAGCTGGAGCTGGAAGCTGTTTGGGTTGAAATCATTGATGGTAAATCAGTGGTTCACAATCAGTGGTTCACATTTATCAATCCAGGGTTGGCATTGTCAATCCAGGGTTGGCACTACCATTTATAAGTTTGAAGCCACACTTTTGTTCGTACTTGAAATCGACCAACTGGCTTCAGTGAACTGACAAAACGCTTCTTGAGAAAGTTGACCACACAACCAGTCAAACCACGCTAAACCACGCTGCTTCACCGTGCAACAACCTGAACCTGCAGTGATCACGTAAGTCGTCCCACTGCCAGCCATCAACTTCAGTATCATTCGGAGAACCCACTCCCTGTGGATGGCTGCCATTGTGGGGTTGATGACTTCCTGTAGACAGAACGAACAAGGTAAAACAAAGATTGGTGATGGTGGTAAAGCAATGATAGTATATAGCAGTGAATAGTGATTAGTGGTTGTTGTGGTAAATACTGATTGACTCATAGTAGTTTATAATGCTAGTAATACCTTTGATTGTTCGTGACGGTACATCGTGGTTGATGATTAGGATACTGGTAATAAACATGCTGAATTATCTCCGAAAAGAGAAAACATCACGGGATGACCCTGGACATAAATGTTCGTCATGATCATGACCCAAGGGGGCAAGCGGATAGATCATTAAAGATGTCGCTCTTTGAAGAATGGTAGAACAAAACATCAAAAAACGACATGATTTCATGCGGTGTCTCAACAACATCCTTAGTGATACCCACCATTTCAGGATGCTTGGGTAACCCCCATGACTATACATTACCATGGCATACCACGGCATAGGCAAAACATGGCACATCTCACGCCGCGTCTCCTTGTCATTGACCGTATTCAACGTCTCCTGTGCTCGGCATCGCTGATGGGGGGTCTGTTGAGGTCACAGTTTTATCCAAAAATCCTCGGGTGTTCCCAAAAGATTCAGCACAATCGTCCACCCGCCTGTTGCTTAGCTGGTGCTTTATCAACGTGAAAACACAAACGGTCAGCCGTAGCAATTGGATCTCCTGTTGGCATGATCTCTTAGCAGTTGAGGGTCTCCCACTACCATGACGATAACCATACACCAATGATCATTCGCAGCTTGCCGGAAACGGCCCTTTTCTCAAGGCCGTTCCGAACACTGAAACCTCCAGATTGATGACCTGACAACAAGCCACAGCATCGTAGTTGATCCATGCTTGACCAATTCCCAGTTTGAAGATACATGACCCTCTATCAGTTTTCTTGATTATCATTATCATCATCATCATCATCATCATCGTCGTCGTCGTCGTCGTCGTCGTCGTCGTCGTCGTCATCATCATCATCGTCGTCGTCGTCGTCGTCGTCGTCGTCGTCATCATCATCAAGTCGTCATCATCATCATCATCATCATCATCATCATCATCATCATCATCATCATCATCATCATCCTCGTCGTCATCATCGTCATCAAGAATCTATCTATATCTCCTGCAAAAATTAAAGTAATCAAACTATATGCTTGTTTCTCAGAATAGGGAACCCCAAAATCATCTCCAAATGGTATGATTCATGGATGATTCTTGGGGTCCCCATGGGTCCCCTATTTCGAGACCCCACCAGGGGCCCAAGCCAACCAAAGCACCGTCCTTGCCGATCGCTTCTAAGGCTTCCATGGGCCTCCCAGTGTCGATGGTTGATGCTTGGGGACCGTTGGGGAGTTGAAGACGATTAGTTGATGATGATTCTGGTTGTTAGGTTAGGATCGTCGTTTATGATTGGTTCAGGATGGCTAAGATCATGACTAATGGTTCGTGATTGTTCTGTGATGGATGATAATTAATGAGTGATTGTGAAGCAATTGTGAATCAATATTTCATAGTGGTTGAGGGGTTTATATGATTAAATCATGGTCATTGGTGGTCAAGAGTACCGATGCGTGTTCCGGAATTGATTGGCAAATATTGTGTGCTTTATCCGATTTCATGTCCATGATCATTGATAACGTTTCTTGGTGTTTCATAATCCCTTGCCATGTTTTTCCAGTTGGTGTACGGTAAACGCATCTAATCAACAAAAGCATCGAAGTTAGTACTAAAGATCTCCTGTAAAGCACCTAGACCTGTAACATCATGGCCATCTAAATCTGTTACTTCTAAACCTGTACGCCACTATAGCGTCATCATGGTTTCGATGTTGTTCAGCGGCTCCAGGTGAACTCAACTGACAACCTGGTCACCCGGATGTGGCGGTGACTGTTGGGATATCGTCCAGTAGCTCGCCAGCTGAATCAACCGTTCAGCAGTTGTCGATGACTTAACAGATCTCGAGAAGGATAATTTTCCAGCCTCCGGCTGTTGGATTACAGCTGGATTACCGGAGTGTATAGTCTTGGTGAGTTCTGTTCCACCGGTGTGACATGTTACAAGGTACGTTTTACCTTCGATTTCAGGCATCCGAATTGCTTCGCATGAGGGATGTGGATCCTGTGGATATGTTTCAGCTTGCTAGTGCTGGCAGTGACACATCAGAACATCGTCAATGATCATATCCGCAGTGATAGTAGTCTTATCTAGTCTTGCAGCTAATGGTCATATCAATCTTCCACTACAATATGATCATTCAAACGACAGTAGTCTAAAAATATGATCAGCTAAAAGATTGATAGCTATGTATATGATTAGCTACGTCATCCAGTTACTGGTTCTTAACCAGTCAACCTGTCAACCAGCTGATTAAACTGGTCTTTTCCGCAGTACTTGCCTTGACCAATCAGTTTCGAGCTGACGAATGACTTGATTCTGGGTATCGACTTGTCACCCCGGGAACTGCTGATGAGTAGCCATGGTGCAGCAGTCGTACTGAGCCAACATGGGAGAACCCGAAGAATCACCAGAGATGATAAACAAACCACCCATAATCATTTGATGTGGGTCTACCGTTAGTGGTGGAGATGTGGATGTCTGGAGACGAGGACTGCTCCCCAGCACCTGAAAAAGCAACCGAAGCAAGACGGTATCAAAAGACGGCTCTGCCCGTTGGGTTTGGTTCGGGCACAAAACTGCGCAGCGGTTGAAACCACATTGTGGTGGCGGTCTGTGAAAGAAGTCACATTAGAAATCATATGCTGACATATGGTATAAATAGAAACGTGGTGTATGATACCAAAACGAAGCAATCACCAACAGCTAGCAATCTCCCTGTATTCTTCGTACGTTGATGGAACCTTAAGAATACCTTAAGAATCCCGGAAAACCAAGTCGATCACCAAACGCGACCTAGGGATTATCCGTGCAACTTGCGATGCTTGGAGAACCCTAAGCAGAGAAATTTGGTCCTGAAGTCAGCAGAGGTCAATGTGAATCTATGATGATCATTCTCGATTCTAGTCAATGTTTCCCAGTGAAGCAGCACAAATTAAATTGGGTTAAAATCTTGATCAAACAATACGGAATTCATCATTGATCGAATTTGGTAAGAATTGTGATCAACTAACCACGTCACGGTTTTAATGTTATAGGGGTTAGTTCAGCTACCTCACAGGGGTTCATAGCCAATATGGTTACAACCTCAGCTGCACATCCCAGTAATGGGTGATGTCCAATCATGGTCCATGATGAGACGATTTCAGGATGAAGCTCCAGCCCAAAGTTTTGACGTGTCAAGGTCGAAGCACCACAACGCAACCGCCCGTTGAACCGCATCGTAGCAATCATCAACCAGCAATGATGGCAGTATCATCTGATATATCATCCAGAAAACAAAAAACGTGAACCAATCAACCATCAACCATCATGAACCCGTGAACTGCCATGAACCATCAGCTTTCGCAGAGAAGCTGCAGTCCAACTGACCCCAATTTTCGCTTACCGCTGCGAGGTCAAGGTCTAAGCGATTTCTTGCAGCCAACCCTTGCTGGTAGACCAAGGGGAGAACTCGTGATGAGAAGCTTGGAACGTAACAAGACTACTGTAGATGGTGGATTGCTTAATGACTAGTTGTAATAGCTAATGCTGGCTGCTTAAAGATACTACCATGAGATCGTTGGTAATATCAATGGTAGCTGCTTGATGGTAAATTACCATCATGGTCGTTGTGAATGATCGGTGCTAATAGTGGCATGAGCTTTGCCGCTCATCATGGTTTAATGGTGAATTAAGCAAAATATGCCGGCAAAACAATGGGTGCTCATCATTAATTCCCTACTAGCAAAATATAAATAACATAATATGCCATAAAACAAATATGCCAGTAAAATAATGAAAATGATTATGCTGCTCATTGCTGGTTATGATCCACCTTTGACTACTGATGGGTACGGTGGATGACCTCCGACTGGGTAGGAGGGCATGGTGCGACAAACTCACAAGAACGTGGGTCCAGTTCCCTGAAGGAATCAATCAACCATCCTTGAACCATCATAAATAGTCACTAGAACATTGCTAGCCCTCGTTCTTCATCACCTAGCATCATGGTGTATGACCACCATTTGACAATAAATGAGCCATCAAGTATCAACTATCATCAAACATCAACTATCAACAAGCATCATGGTTGGTAATCATCAGTCATTAACCATAAATGAACCATCATGTAAGCAACGTTGATGCCACTCACCATGAATTTCGCATCATACATAATCACCAACCATGATGGTATATCCTGGTCCATTACCCCCAATTAACATCATTGTATGACCTAAATTTCCCCATTATTATCCCTAGATCATGGTGAATTACCATCATTAACCCTCAATGGCTTTGGGTCAAAACCTTGTACCCCTGGTTCCCCATCATTAACCATTGTTTCCCCTATTATTGTTGGTTATTAACCACCATTATTGGTTGGTTAATATTGACCCATACCCAAATGTCCCCCATCCTTCAACCATCCATCGAACCTCCAGGTACCGACTCAACGTTGAAAGGACACTCCATGGTCACCAACTCTATGGGTTGCTGCTCGTTTTCACAGACAGCGGTTGAAGCAACGGGGTTGCAACAAAGAAACGAGGTGACCAATGTTCATGTTGTTGTATTTTTGTTAAACAAATGCTAGTCACATGCGGCTCAAATTTATCTAACAATTATAATCACATTCTATGAAACTATCACTAGCCACTGTCTACTTTGCAGTGGATCTTTTCCGTTTCTTCGCTGCTTGATCTATCTTCGTGCGAAAAAAAGCAATCTACATCGATCCTGTGCCTGGCTGGAAGTCAAGATGTCAATAGGAAGTCAACGAATATGCCAGTCATGAACGAACAATGCTTCAGCTCAACTAGTAAATAACTAGCTTACAGCAATAACCAGTCAAGAACTAGTCTAGCGAACAATGAACTTGACTAGTGGAGTTGCATCAACTACAGCATCAAGAAAACAGATCTCCATATGATTGAATGATTGAACGAACTTAACTAGTAGAGTTTGTTGCATCAATCAAAAAACAGGATCATCAAGTATACAATTTGCGATAAATATAGCTGAGCATCGGTATGGCAAAAAAACGAGCTGGTAATGCATCTATGATGCATCTATCAAGCTCCCGACGGAACTGGTGGGGAAATCATATGCTACTGTGCTGTTGGATGAGGCACACCACCAGTTCCGATGGTGTTGATTGACGTCGTGACGCTTCAGCCACAAAGTGAGGGGCTCCAGCACTGCAGGTGCAACTTCTTTGAGCTGCGCGGATGCCCACAAACAGTTGGACAAGTCTTGTGGGATCATGTCATTCGCTTTGTCCGGGATCTAAGCAACCAAGGCTGGCACTGATAAACACCCAGCATGGCCGATCATTTTCATCATTGAATCACAATCCGCCACTTACGCTCAGAATAACTACGCTGTTCATTGTAATCACTCATTCTTCACCACACGGACCGGCCCTTTGACCATTCTTCACCATGCTTACCACCATCATCAATGGTTAACAATGGACAGGAGTATGGTCAGTGCTCCAAATGTGGATTGGTGTCTGAGAGAAGCTCCTATCAGAGCTCATCATGGTTAATATCCCTATAAAATTGTTGGTAATTATCCCATTAGAAATTGTTAACATCCCTTATATTGTTGCTAATCTTGGTTAATGTCGCTATGGATTTTGTCGGTTTAATCAAAGTTACTTAATCAAAGTTGGTCAACAAATCCTTATTATTGGTTAATCATGCTTAATCATATGTTAATCATATGTTAATCATATGTTAATCATATGTTAAACATGGTTAATTGTTGAAATTGGTTGAATTCTAATCATATGTTAAACATTTGGTTCATTGTTGCTAATCATATGTGAATCATTTGTTAATAGTTGAAGTCTAACTTTCATTTGTTGGGGAATTCTCCCCCCGAAAGTTGCTTAAAGCCCTGACCAGCTGCGCGGCCCGTCGTAGACCGCCGTGGCGTTGCCACCGTCACCACTTGGCCCATCGCGCCGGCGGCGACCGCGACCGCGAGCGCATGCGGCGCGGCGGCGAGCGCAGGGAGCGGACGCCCACGCGGTCGCAATTGGGCGCACCACCTGCGGCACCGCAGCCAGTGGTGAAGGTGGTACTTGGCCATGGCTTATCTTAGTATGGATATTATATGTATATATAATGGTTTATGATTGGGATTTATGATGGTTGATCATAGTTTATATTGGTTTATGATGGCTTTTTGGACTGGTTGGTGATGCTGCATGATGGTTTAGAAGGGTTTAGACTGCTTAATTACGGTTTTTAATGGGTTAGAGTGATTTATAATGGTTTTTACTGGGTTATAGTGATTTATAATGGTTTTTCATACTGCTCTTTCATACTGGTTATAATTAATTAATGGTTTATATTGGCTTGTGACGGTTTATGATTGGGAATTATGATTGGTCATTGGTTTAAAGTGAGCTATGCTGGATTATGCTGGTTAATGATGATATATGACGGTTTGTTATACTGATTTATTGTGCTGGTTTCTGATGGTTAATGATGGGTGGCAATGGGTGGTTGTGGCACTGTCATGCTTAATAGCGTTTCATGAACCTTTCAGAAGTTGAGGATTTTTTGAAAAAAAAGGGAGCTTTAATAGTGGTTTGCAATGGTTAATGAAATGATGGTGAAGCTGGTGTTTTAGTTGATAGTTGATGCTGAATCAGAATCATTAATGCTGGTTCATAAATTGATCAACGGGTTAAGAAGCTGGAGATGGTTGAGGATTGGTGGCTGATGTTGCATCATACAGTGGTTGATGCTGGTTAACAGTGCTTTAATGGTGGTTGATATAGTGGATAAGAATGATCTATTGATTGCCAATTGGTTTGATAGCTTATGATTGTTGATGATGGCTTATCCAATCTTATCCACTATATCAACCACCATTATTGGCTCATATATATGTATATTGATATATAAACCACTATTAATGGCCATTATCTATGGCTCATTGATGGCCAATTGAGGCTCATTGATGGCTCATCGATGGCTGATTGATGGCTGGTCAACCGGATGGTGTCCGATTGACCTGATGATCATCCTAGCTGGACTTTGGAGCAGCAAACAGTGGCAGCAAAATCATGCCTGCGTTGTAATGACGAGTGATAGTTTAGGAGAATTGATATAATCAATCTTGAGTAATTACATATGTAACTGGTTAATAACCTATGCAACCACTATATAGCTGTTCACTGGTTTATATAGTGGTTATGTTACAATGGTTAATGAACTGATATTGTACGACGACCAAAGACAAAATCCGAAATCATCCCCCGGGTTCGTGGTCGATGCGTAATTACTCTGGAACAGTGTCAAACGCAGGTTGGCGTTGGTCAATACAAACAACTGCTAAGAATAGTGATCACTGGTTCAACAATGATTCAGAAAAGCATGGAGAATGCCCAACAATAGCTAATGGCGATTTATCATAACAGCCGTCATAGCCCATGACTGATGTGTATTAGTTAATAAGTGGTTAACAACTGGATTAATGAGGTTTGAATAGCTAGTTGATGATGGTTGATAGCTGGTTTAATGGTTGCTTCACTGGCCAATACTTTCCAGCTCACAATGACCAGTGAATTGAATATGGTTCAACCATTTCTTAGCCATTAAGCCATAATCATCTATTCCTACTCCAAAAGTGGTTCAGAGCTCATGAGTAATCATGGTTTGTTGGTGGAGTGTATCTAGTTGATAGCCAGTTCAGTCTTGCTATGCAAGTTGACAGCTGGTAGTCAAAAAGACACTGGCCGGTAGCTGATCAAAACAGGCCGGCAAACAGATAGCTTTTTTGAACCAGCCATAAGCAAAGTTGATGGTTGATATCATGGTAACCTTTGCTGGTTTACGACCTGGTGATTCCCAGCTGGTTCGCCGCTGGTTGGCACTGGATCCACCACCAGCACAGCTTGACGAACCACCAGGGCCTTTGCGCAACTTTGGCAGCTGTGTCTCGGTGTCGCTCAGCCTTCGCAGGTGGCGGATTGGTACTTCCCTCCTGAACAAAAATAGTTTGTGAGCAGTCAGGAGCAAGGAAATTCTAACTCAATGACTGCTCACAAACTATTTTTGTAGCTTCAATGGTATAAATATATATATATATATTTATTTATAGACATATGGCTGTGGGTCAAAATCCCGTACCCCTGGTTCCCCCATCATTCACCATTGTTTCCCTTATTATTGTTGGTCATTATCCCCATTGGTTGGTTGGTTAATACTGACCCATAGCCACGTCAATGTCTGCAAACATGGTATGTTGAGAACAAGCAAGACTTGTCAGATGCGAAACTACATGTTGTTCCCACATGTTTTAGCACCTCCTGTTGGTGAAACAACCGCTTGTAAAGTATACAGTATAGCTAAGTCCATGTGTATGGACTTGTACGTATGCATGCAAATATTTATACGCACACGCGTAAACAGATGCAGATCTATACACATCGTGGTACAAATATGCATGCTGCGCATTTGAGTATACAATGATATATCTAGACATATTGGCAGTGGGTCAAAACCCTGTACCCCTGGTTCCCCTATTATTAACCGTTGTTTTCCTTATTATTGATTGGTCATTATCCCCCATTATTGGTTGGTTAATATTGACCCATAGACATATGTATATCCACTGACATTCAAACAAACGTAGGTTCTTCCAGCAAGTCATGTCCACTTCCGCCCTGCTCCGAGATGCCATAGACCACGCCATCTTGACCAGTGCAACCATGGCAACCTGCCGCACACCAAGAGTTGAAGCGAAATTTACGCCGTCACCAAGGACCAAAAGCTGTCATAAGGGTGCTTCTCAAAATAGGCTACCCCAAAAAATCCAATGTTAAACCATTTATAGTGATAACCAACCATTGTTGGGGTCCCCTATTTTGAGAAAGCACCATAAATAACAGCATAACTGGTGAACATGACCATGGTTATAGAATGTTGTAGGGATCATAAATGATGATAACCTATCATAGTGATAAACCATTTATAGTGATAAACCTTTGGGGTCCCTCACTTTGAGAAAGCACCATAACAGCATGACTTGACGTTGAAATAGCCAACATCATCACTGCAGACTCACTCATTGACAAAGTGTGGCTGCTATGAGCCTTAATGTACTTTTAGCAAGGTTGATACTTAATGAGCAATCAAACATCATCAGTAACCACCATCAACCATCCTTTCAACAGTAGTGACAACCACTGATGTATGTATCGATTTTCCATCAATCCACAATCAATTTGCCATCACCAGCCATCAATCAACCCATCAGTAACCATCATGACCTAACATCAGCTCCATCCAGTTCACCATCAGTAGCATTACTGACCAATCAGCTACTGGTTGAACCACCATCTCACCATCACTGGCAGAGCGGTGGAAATTCCATGGGGATGGCTTCAACCTCAATGGCACATGGATTTACTATGTGTGCTGTGCATAGCGACTTCAATGCCTAACTGGAATACACGTTTGTATGCCACGAGCACTATGAGATGACCAGATGCAGCAGCCAATAAATCACACCATTACAGAACTGAACCACAATCACTTTAACCATCATCCACCATACTTTGACCGCCATTGAACCAACAGGATCGCCATTGCACCATCGTTTAACCATCCACCTGTTCCCATCCTTCGTCACAGCTCGCCCCGAGGGCCAAGTTGCCAGGAGATGTGATCGCGGGCCAAGGTTAGAGGATTGCAAACCACCAGAAGCCCTGACCTGAACAGCCGCCGTTTTAGTGGACGGGTG
>VSDK01019956.1:121743-139485 GCA_009767595.1 Symbiodinium kawagutii | reverse complement strand
TAAAAAAGAATCACGGGGGGGGGGGGGCGTCGGGGCCTGGGGCTGGAACATATATATATATATATATATTTTTTTTTTTTGTTTGACAGTTTAGAGGGTACCAAATGCCAAAAAGCCACAGTTATTCAGGGAACCTAGCGCATTTAGGATATTTCGGGACAACCCCACTACTATTGGGGGCCGTCGGGGCCTGGGGCTGGAACATATATATATATATATATATTTTTTTTTTTTGTTTGACAGTTTAGAGGGTACCAAATGCCAAAAAGCCACAGTTATTCAGGGAACCTAGCGCATTTAGGATATTTCGGGACAACCCCACTACTATTCAGGTTCCATTGATTTTCCATCATATTTTTTCGATCGGTTGAAGCCACCAACCAGATATACATCTTCATATGATGGATGCATGCCACCAGCAGGATCGTTTGCAGAAATTTCATCGGGCAGATGCTGGCAGGACCATGGGGGCCCAAAGCCGCATGAAGGCCGGGATGAGTTTGAGACAGATACCTGGCGACAGCTGACCCCCCCGGAAACTCCAGGAAAATCTAGAAACCCCTTTGACAAGAAATGGGAGATTCACAGATCCAGCTAGTGATGCTTAAACAGGTGGTGGTCTATTACTATGAATCTGTCAGCGCTAGGCCCATGGTAAACTAGTAGTGGTTGGTTATCTTGGATCGCTGATACAAGTAATGATGGTTGAAAACTAGTGTGCCATTGGGCTACTCATGTCACCAAAACTTACCCATATCTTATCATTGCTTTATTCATGACAATGACTGATGTTGCCCATACAGTGATGTCCACGACCGTCCAACAAAGACCCTCACCACGGATGTTTCGGATGAGATCTGAAACGGGATTTCCATTGATGAGATTTCCGAATTGCTGATGTTCGACTGGACGTTCTTTTGGATTCCCCATGTTTGTTCCAGTGCACCTAAGATTGGATGACCTGCAGTTGATGTTCCAGTCAGATTCCTATCGGTCATCTTTGTTCACGTTCCAGTTGATATTGCTCATAATATCTCATAATGTTCCAGTTGATGACAATGATGTTCCAGCTATCTAGGTATATCCAGTTCTATGCAGTTATATGAGGTTATATTTAGTTTTAGCCAGTTATAGCCAGTTATATCCACTTATATATCCAGTTGTATCCAGTTGCAGGTTTCCACTAGTGATTCCCCTTGATGCCTATTAAACATATTACCCAACCGGATCTCACCGAGATCCTGAGATCCCTCTCCAACCAGCCGCCTGCCAGGTGCATAGCCGCGACTTGGCCAAGTTGCGCCACACGGTGAAACTCATGGAGGACCTGAAGCACCGAGCTCAGCGGGTCAGCTGCGTCCTAGCCATCATCTACCCAGCATGTGCCCGTATCTATGCAATATTATCCATTCATTTACTGTATCCATATCTATCCTATCATCTATCCTATCATGAAATCATGTCTAATTGAGAGCCGGATTTGGGACGGTGATAATTTCGTCGTTTTTGAGGAGAGCGCGATAATGTATGCCTCTCAAACCGCTTTTTCTTCATATTTCTGTGCCGATCTGTCCGCTGTTTAGCTAGTTTAAGCTGATGTGTGGTTATGTGCAGGTGTTGAATCCAGTGCGAAAGGGACCCAAAACCAAACAGCCAAAAATGATGGGGACAGCAAATCATGACCCAGCATGGGCGGAAAATGTTTGAAGCAGCAACGCCGGATTGGGACGCGATTGGTCGTGACACAGATATGGTTTTACCACGTTTTTTCGTTGCGGTGGGTCCAGCAGATGGCCACTTTGGTGCATCAGGAGTCAGGAGGTAAGAAATACAAATTCATTTCAGTTTGATCTCGAATCTTCGCGGCAGGTCGGAATCTTGCAAGGTGCGCACGCATCTATAATATATATATAATGAAATGTAAATCTATACTTGCTAGCACGCACACGCACATGCGCGCACATGCATGTCATGTATAATGCAAGCCGACTTACACGTCCCATCTATCAAACATGCAACCCTCAAGTCGCTAAAATTGATACCATTGTCATGATTCTTCACACTGAAGCCATTGGTTCTGCGATGTTCTTGGGTTCTCAAGTCAGTCTCGTGAGCTCAGATTGACGTGTGTTCGAGCCATCTGAAGGGTTGGCTGGTTCGGACAGAGGCCGAAATCACCCCTCACCAATTGCAATTAGCTCTCAGATGCATAGTTATTCTTGCGCGATTCTCGCACGTCTAATGAAACCACATCATGCCAAAATCTCAATCTTTACCAGCTACTGTTAACAGTTGACTGATGTTAACTGGATAATGTGTTTTTGTTAACTCTTCAGTTGAAAAATGGTTCACCAGCAACTTGCATCGCAAGCGAACCTTCTGGAACCCAACGCTCCCACAGCTCCTTTGGTTTTCGTTGCCAAGGGCTACTGCGGACGAAAGTTTGCTGCAAAAACCTGCGAGGCTCTGAGTGGTGCGCAGTGTGCGCCCCATATGTGATAGCTGTATATAGCTGTAGTTGCACTCAATGGATGGATGGATTCATATCAACACATGTCAGAAGTGATGCAATGACCATATTTTGGAAGTTCCAAATTATTAAACCACACCAGTTGAACCATAAATAGCTGGTGACCAACCATCACAAACGAGGTGGTTATGGATCCATGTATGGATCTCCCACTGCTTGTCAAAGAGGTTTCTGGACGATGACTTCTTTTCTTGACCGATCGTGGAGTCTGGTGGCGGTTCAGCTCGCCGTGTTTGTGTGTGGATTCGTTGATGCACTGACATGCCTCCAAGCACAGTGTGAAAGGAACCCAACCACCATCCAAATATATCCAAATGATGAGAACTTGACCTAGCTATTTGCTTCGGATTAGTTCCATGCTGGTTGGTTGAGAGTTGAGGCTTTGCCATTGGTAACCCTCCATGGTTCCCTTGCCCTGGCTTCGTGACTCATGACACGTGGGAGATGCTGAGGTTGAGGCGCGCTGGTGGATCCCGCACGCGCGGCAGCGATTGTCGCAGGCAGGGGGAGGGGCAGCCACTGATGGTTTCACGGACCCATGGGACCTCCAGGACTCTTACGGACTCCTAGGTTTATGCCACGCGGTGATGGACAACCTGCGACAACTGGGGGTGCTGAAAGAGGTTGAGCAATGGGGTGGAGTTGTCACAGACTTGCCGCCAGCAAATCATAGGAATACTCTTGCAAAATCTGAGTGAAGCATGGGGAACCTGTTGTTTCTTGATGGTTTGGGATCGTTTGGGTAACTTCGGTTGGTCTCCGCAAGGCGAAACCACACCGAATGGACTCATGGTTAGTTTTCATCGCCGGGCTGTGGTGCTACAAGCACTTGTTCCAACCACTAGTAACCACCGCAGGAGGACTAGAACCAACAACCAATACTAACCAACCATAACCAATCACCAGTACTTTCCAACCACCATAGGAGGCCCAAGAAAAACCACCATTTTGGTGCAACAGTGGGCCGCTTCTGTCGCACTGCGCCTTGGCGTGGTTTAGGAGGACTACTCCAGCGGAAGCTTCCGGCGGAAGCCGCGAAGGAGATCGATCTGAGCCAGGGCTGTGGAGGGAGTTGTTCGTAGGCTTCGGTCAGGTCATGACAAAGATTACCGTCATTCATGATGGCGTTTCTGGTCATGGTTCGTTGAATTGTGCATGGCATATGTAACATCATTTGCGGTGGTCGAGCAGCATCGTTTTGGGGGTGCGAGACTCTGCAAGCAAAAAAGGGCTGATTTTCGGCGTAGGTTTGTACACCATTGCTAACCAACAAACTCTAGTGGCTAACACAGGCCTCTCCTACTGCTCGCTCCCATGGGTAGGAGAAAACAAAAAGCTATACAACAATGAAAATCACCATCCATCTACCAGAGATTTCGTGTAAAATGGTTAATATCTGCACGGGATTTTCGTTGCAGCAGTGGCTTAGCTTTGCTGCCATTCTCATGCAGCTTGCCAGGAGGTGTTGGGAAAGTTCCTGGCAGCGCTTGGGACCCTTCGCTTCCCTGGCCCTGCGTCACTTAGTCACCGTGGGGGGTGGCCCTGCTGAGCACTGGAGCTGCGAAGTGACCATGGCAACTACTGACCCCGATCCCACGGTGAGTGATGTTGGGTCATGTCCAGGCTGGAGCACCCATGATATCATGGGCTGGAACGTGATACAGTTGGGTATTTGAACGTATTTCGAGTACGCCGCAATGTGCACCAGTGGACTGCAGTGTATCAGGAGATGACCAGTCTTGCGAAAATGCAGATTTGCACCGGGCTATTGGGTTGGCCATTAGTGTAGGCATTCGAAGCAACTGGAAATTCCGAATCCTGACAATGGTTTCGAAACCACAGAATCATAAATGAAAATAAATCAACAACGGTGCTTCACCATGAAAAGAACAATGATCCAAATTTATTAATGCTGTACCGGCTGTACCTTCGAGATCTATTTGGATAGATGGTTCAACATGAACAACCCCCACCCACAAAAAGCACAAACATGATTATGGCTTTATAGCCATGACGGCCATAACTATTTGTGATCACTGGTTTAGCATGACTGATCATGAACAAGCATCAATCCAATTCAATAAGCAGCCATTGCCAACCAATTATCAACCCCAATACTCTATGTATGGCATTTGTACAAGCATTTATCTATAAAATGACCCAGATGTGGGTAGACAAACCGTACACAGAGTAACTGGGAACCCTAGACATCACAAATCACCAACAATCATCAACCATGAACATGCCACAAATCCATAAAGACGACAAATCATCCGCATCCAAAAGCATGCCATAAACATGACGAATCACCAACTATCAAGATTATCAACCATAAACATGAGAAATCTCAGATGAATCACCTGCCTTCACCAAGCATTCTTCAGCCTCGCCATTGCCGCGTGCCTCGCTGCCCAGGTTTGTATGCCTCAGGAGATGGTGACGCCATCGAGGTGACGGATATCTTGGTGGTGACTGGTGGAGGATGACGTGGGATAACCTACGATGACATGGGATGACATGGTTCAATAGCCAGCAATGTGCTTGGTCATGGGCCATCGTTGGCTTCATGATTATGTTGAATGAGCAGTGAATCAGACCGCTGGACGTACCCAGCGCTTCCCCAGGGCAACTCGGTGATCTTCTTATGGATGGAGCCCGGCGCCCCTGGCGGCACGTCAACGAAGGGTGCCATAGATCCAGCTGAAGCCGGCACCACCAGCAGTCTACCCCGAACGGTGGTGATATGCCATGATGTACCTCCCGAAGAAGGCACATATGGTAGATCACAGGTAAGATAGTGAATCATAGTAGGATGCTTCAATACGGATGTACAGATTATTATGATTTATAGAAAAATATCTCATAGATAATAGATGGTGGTACCCCAGAGGGTGGCTAATAGCTATGACAGTTTGGTTGATGATGACCCTCACCACATTGGTGGTATGTTTGCAAGTGGGGTGACCTTTTCATAAAAAACGCCAGCAAGATCAACAAGCAACATCATAGACATGTTCTCGATGTTGTTGCAGCTGTTGCGAAAACCATATTAACAATTTTCATAGAATGACCAATATCCATGGATCAGAACCATCATTGACAACCAGTTTCGCAGAACCATGCTCTATTCTCCAACCATAAATCATAGCCATGTTAAGTGGCTGATGGCCGGTGCTCCATCAGTAGCGACCTCCCAGACCCAGGACGCCGCCCATCTTCGGCTTCGAGTTCACCCTCTTCGCGCGAAAGCCCAGCGTGGCTCATGGCATCCCAAGGTCGCAGGTCAGGGTGCAACTCATGGATTGATGTCAGTGATACAGGAGGCCAAGGAGATCCTACATGGAAGACATTCAGTTCCAGCAATACAAGCCTATCATCACATCAAGTTCCTGCTGGTTATATAGTTGGAGATATTTGGAGGTGAGGTCAGCCATAGAAATCATAGAAATCACAAGAATGCAGAACTCTGAAAGAAGTTTGGACATTGAGAACTTCTGATCACGCGTCGCAGATCGCCGTGTAGACAACTAGGTCAGCAAGCACAGACGGCGGATCGGCAACAGCTGCCGCGGTTCAACTGAGAGACCAATCCTGTCAACTCTCTAATTTACATCGGCGGGTTGTAGATGTAACAGTAATGCCAGAACCTCACGATTGCTATTTTCCACCTTTTTTTGCTGCTCCGTCCCGTTTCTTTTGGCCGATGTGATTTCTTTTTCGCCTATCACCCCGCAAACGTTTGCAAGCCTAATGAAACGATGAAATGATGCTGAATCCTGGTGCCCATTGGTGCCCTAGTGCCATCATTCAACACCCTTCCCAGCATCGCGGGCTCTGATGGCACTAGGGCACCAGGCAGCTGTCAATGTCAAGACCTCCATTGGGGGAGGATGTCCATCGCCCTCCGAGGTCGGAAGTCAAAGTGTGGCCTGCGAACGATGGCCTCGAGAGGCCACCATGGTGCGTAGGGGTTTTCTATGAGTAGATATGGTACTAGTTGGAGAGAGAATAGGGGAGAATATTGAAACCAAATTCTTTGCTTGCGCGGGGGGCAGACGTCCGCAATGAGGCAACCAAATATAAGCAACAGTCAACAACAATGATGGTTAAGCAACTGCTAGGTAGTGGTTTGATTAGCATGTGTTTTTACCCAACGTTCAAAAATGGGCTGCGGTGGTTGATTCTTCGGAGGGGTTTTAACGACCGACCAGAACATGATGGGCATCAAATTTATCCATGACTTTTTTGCCTTTGGTTGTTGGGTGTGTTATGGTGTGTTAGTTGATTCGATGCTCTGCAGTGAACAGTCTTTGCCACGAGGTTTTCTTGCTGTCCCTGCTCGTGCGCGTACATGTGTGTAGATAACAGGAGTGCCCCTGTTTTTTTTTTGGCAGCTGTAAAGAGAAGGAATACCTGTCACCAGCTGTCAAAACATCAACAAAAGCTATTCAATCCTTTTCATGTCAGCGCAACAGGGCGGGGAAAGACCGCAAGTGCCAGCAAAACCCTGTTCGATTATAGGGGCTTGTGCTGCCCGATATGTTGGTGCTTTACGTGATCCATGACGGGAACTGCACTACACGGGCATTTTGGCTCAACGAGATTCATCACGCTGTTTCTATTCGTATTGTCTCTCGGCGGCAGGGGACAGCAGGCAGGGAACAGCCTGTCAAAGCCATTGCAATTTGCAACGGTTTGTTGGAACATCCTAGGCAGGCCGAGAGGTAGGCTTGATGTCACACTGGGGGGTTGCGCTGTGCTGCGGTGGAACCTCCAGAGGAAGATAGGAGCAACTGGCGCGTTGCTAGAGACGCTTAGCTGGTTGTTTGGTCGTTTATGGGCTGCACAGGCATGAGTCACAAACAGGCTCAACATATTTCCTTCGCAGGTCTGCCTATCATCCATGATTTTAACGTTTTCCTGACCATTTGATGCCAAATGCAATGTCGGCATTTCCACAACATGACATGATTTTTGCCTGGGTTGACATGACCTAAAATTTTGTTTGACCTGGCCGCTGCTGAGGCCAACAATGTTAACGACTTGGCTTACCAAGCGCTATGTCCATATCAGGCCTTGCCAAGCGCCAGCATAGGACCCCAGTGTGGAGCTGCGGATGACATGAGACTTAGCTGGTGAGACCTGTTGTGGCAGGCTGTGCCACGGATAAATTCACAACTTGGGCGTACCTTAAGGGCTCAACAGAAGCTATATGGGTGGTTCAGCTGCGAGGCCAGTGGCTGGAGCCTTGTTGTTTGATCATCCCACAGGTTTGGCCCTGCTACCACTGCTGTTACTACCCGCTGGAGATGGTTTCTGGAAAACAACGGTGAGCGGCCAAGCAGTAGAAGCGATGACCCATCCCCCGTTGTGGGCCACCACCATGAGTTGCAGTATCCACTAATCCATGAAGCGCCAGCCAGCATGGAAGGCATTCTCAACACCATTGTGAATCACATGATGCTATCATTGCTGAATGTCAACCATGCTTAGGAAAGACACCACGGTCGAGGTTAACAACAGCAAATAGTAACTATAATGCCATTAACTGATGCTCTGCTAATCTTAACTATTTGTTGTCAATTAGTCATTCTCGCTACTCGCTATTGCTCACCACCCATTTAATTGACCGTTTGTCATTGTTAGCGAATCATTCAAACGCTTAGTGCATTGTTTGGTCAATTAAATGGTTCTTTATTATTCATTGAAATTGCTCCACAGTCAAGAATTATTGATTGATAAATTGATGGTCAAGCAGGCAGTCAGACGGTCCATTTAAGTAACCAATCAATAGTCGATGATTATTGAGAACTAGCATTACTTATAACCATAACCATGACCATATCAATAATGCTTGACCAATTGATAACTGATGAATATCCATATTAACTACCAATAGCAATTGCATTATTAACCAACAAGCTGGGTAGTTATCTATCATCGAATCATCAACCATCATCAACCATAAATTATTACCCAACAACCATATTCAGTATTCAAGCCACTAATCAACTGTTATCAACCATTTTCAACCATCACTTATTGCCTAATCATCACAAAACAGGTGGTTGATTAACCATTATTAACCATTATTAACCATTATTAGCCATGGTTGACCATTAATTAAGTACTATTACCCAACCATTATCAACCATCACCAACCATTATCAACCATTATCAACCACTAAATATGCTTATCAACCACTATCAACCATTATCGACCACTAATCATTATTACCCAGCCATGTAGATAATGGTTGGCAATAACATATGGTTGGTAAACATAGGCATCACCCGTCAACCATTGTCAACTATTGGCGCCACCCAACCATTTACCAATCATTTACCAACCATGATCAACCACTAAGTATTATTACCCAACCATATTAATAACCATTATTAACCATTATTAACCATTGTTAATTACTATTAACCAGTATTAACCATTATCAACCATTATTCACCATTATTAACCGTTATTAACCAGTATTAACGATTATTAATTACTATTAACCAGTATTTACCATTATCAACCATTATTCATCATTAAATTATTAACCAGTATTAACCATTATTTACCTATATTGATTACTATTAGCCAGTACTAACCATTATCAACCATTATCAACCATTCTTAACCATTATCAACCATTATTCATCATTATTAACCATTATTAAGTACTATTAACTAGTATTAACTATGATTAAGCATCAGTTATTACCCACCGACATTACTTCATCACCCGTAGTGCAACGACGGCGCAGGCATCTTTTGACCCTTTGGCTTTTGTGGGCCCGCTGCAGAGGCGCTCATTCAATTCACCATCAAATAGCCATGCATGAACCCTCAATTGATCATGAATTAGTTGCTTGTTAAACATCAATGAATTAACAAGCCATTGACTAATCATAAATCAACTAATTGCTGGTGAGTTGAAGGTGGCATTGGTCATGGTTAACCATCTTATCATCCCCAATGCCACCCCCAACTCACCCTGCACAGCTCCCAGGGCAGCAGGCCTCGCCCGCGCTGAACGCGGACGACGAATGCAGCGGAGGGTCCTGCGCCTTCAACGCCTTGCAACGACACGGCGTCAGGTGGCGGGGGGCGGTTCCTCGGGGGGTTGGAATCGTTGGTTGTTTGTTGGTTGTTTCTTGGTGGTTGGTTTGTTCTTGTTCTTCGCGTTGTTGTTGTTGTCGTTGTTGTTGCTGTTGTTGTTGGTGGTGGTGGTGGTGGGTGTTCTTGGTTGTGTGTTGTTGCTGGTTCTTGGTTGCTGGTGTGGGTGTTACTGTGGATTTGCGTGGATTTGTTTAACGAGTTTTCTCAAAGTAGAGGAAAAACACCATTGGGCAAATGACTATTGAATATTGGTTCGAGAATTGTTACCCATCCAGCAGGTGGGTTATTGTTGGGCAACGTCTTGCGGACGCATGGCCCTAGTGGCATCATTGGAAGATATTTATGCATGAAACTATAATATCAAATCGAGAGGTTGACGAGGCATTATAACACGGACATACGTCGGGTGAGTAGTCGCCATCACCATCAGCCATTTAGCATGGCTTAGTATGGCACAGCTATGATATCTATGATAGTTTACCTCAACCCTTGCACCCTTGCACTGTGATTCTTACATCAGATGGTTGGCGAGTAATCGATGCATGTCATGCAATCCTTCCAACGTTTTATCATATCAGCAATCCATCCAACTTGGCCACGACATGGACCATACCGAAGAAACCTTCCGGAAGCCAAGCAGAGTAACAACCCAAGACTTCATACCACGCTTGCTTCTCATTCCGGTCCTTTTAGGAATGACTATCCAGACACGGCTCATGCCTTCATCCTTTGCTTCATATGCAAATGCAGATCCTGGCCAAATCCTATCCATTATGCTTGGATGCTGTGAGGTGAAAAAGCGGCTCCTGTTGGGGTAAATTCGGGTGGTTCATGACCTGGAGCATTGACCTTCTCATGCCTTGACTTTGCCCACGCCCCAAGCGTTGCCGCAGGCAGCAGAATGTCAGCGTAGAACATTCCCAGCAGCACCCGCCTTTGTGCGATGCAAACATCGTGGCGGAAACCTGCGGCTCAGCACCTGTCGTATTTGTCGTCCCTGGAAACCTTGACTGGAAGTAGGACGTTTGGCCCACAGCCATTTGGGTTGATTCACACGGGTAGTTTCTCTAAAATTCGGCGGTGGCAGTGCCCAAGAATATACCCTGAGTTTCGATTTTTGAGACGGATCGTTGGCGATATTTCCTGCTTCTTAATATTGGTCAATCATATTCAATCATAGGGTTTACCAACGATGCCATGGGGAATATCATGGCTCGATGGCAGTTGCAACCGGATGGTATATTCAATTTAATTCAAACAAACGGCACCCTTAGCACCCTTGTGATATTCCATTGGCCACGCGTGGACTACAACCAATCCATCAATTGATTTCAAATGCTTCATTCTTGACATCGAGAACCCATAGTAAAGTATACGTGTCGCTATGATCAGTGACCATCCGCTTTGCGCTGTGGTAGCAGTGGTGCCACTGAGGCGAAGGTATCAACAAGCTCACCAGCAGCTACTTCGGTACAACAGCAGATAAGGACTTAGAGGTGTGGCATGGTGTCGCGATGTCGAGCTTCCAATGGGCGAGAGGAAGTGATGACCATCCAATCGGTGATATAAGCAGTGACTTCTCTTCCTGTCTTGGTGATGGTTGGCCACAGGACATCAGCGGATTTTGTGGAAACAAGTGGAAATACATGATGAGGATATGTGTGTGCACGAATATGTCTTTTTATTTACGTATACTTATACACTTGCTCAGATGTATTTGTTGACATGTGCCCACATTCACACATGGAAACGCACATGCACACACATTTGACATAATTATACACATGTAAATATGTTTAAATAAATACATACCATTGCAATACAGTAGCGGTTTTTATTTGCGTACACATTATTATGTTCACACAATCCTTTATCCATTTTCTTGATGGCCTAGATGCATATGTGCACATGCGCACATACATCCACACATACGTACGCACACACACACATTTCCACGCAATTAAATACACAAACGCATGAATTCAAAGAAAAAATATAGAGATATATGACTTTAAGTACATTGTTTTTAAATCATGTGTATTTATTCATTTTTTATTTTAATATTATACGTGAATTATTGTTCTTACTATAATTATTATTGTTATTATTGTTATTACTATTCGTATTATTGTCATTATTTTCATCGGTATTGTTTTTACTACTAATACTACTGTCATTATTATTATTATTATTGTTGTTATTGTTATTATTGTTGTTATTGTTATTATTGTTGTTATTATCGCTACTTTTTAATACCATTATTTTGATAATATTATTATCATCACTATTCATGTGTAACAACTGAATTCAAGTAAACATCTATTTCATTTACTTACTAGTTTGCTTAAAGTCATAATATATTTACTGTGCGTGTGTCTTTGGGCCTTTGTAGTTTGTATCCATGACATGATGCGCGTAGCCAGGTGGTGCATGCCGCCGAGATCGCCGAGCACATCATGGCGTCGCCCAAGTCGGTCAGAGAGTTCCTGAGCCGTTTCTTGGGCCTCCAAAACCAGGAGGCGGGGAAGCCACGGTGGAACCCAGCGTGGGAAGCTGTGGGAACCCAGGGTGGTTCACCGGGCTAAGTTTCAGCCGTGGGGGGAAGCCAGGGTGGTGAACTTCCAGCGTTTGGACGGAAGATAAGCTGGTGAAGAGTTGAAGCCGCAGCTAGCTGCGAATTCGTCGATTTAGTCGCTCATGCAAGAGGAACAATCTTTGGGTTGATGGTTGGTTTGTATTCAAAAACATGGTATAAAATGTTGTTGATCGGTGCGAACTACCTGGCAAACTAACCCAAAGTGTTGGATTTGTCCGTCCCGGTTCGCTTGCCAGAGGGCTAGAGATATGGCTCTGACCTCATCGCGTTGTACCGGTTGTAGCACCCCACCTGTCCCCCCTATGATTCAACAGCTCAGCCGGCAGAGCACTTGAGGGATCCTCCCATGCTGTGTTGATTGCACTAGTTAGTTGACAACCGGCGCACTGTGTCGTCATTGTCATCTGGTAGTTTTCGGGTTATGACCAGTGGATTTGCTCTTCATGTTTCCAGTGGGATGAACAGCAAGGGACTTCCCGGCATGACCAGTGGCTACGATTCGCCAACCTGATGCAAATCTGCAGCCAACTTGGCAACCAAGGAACGAAGAGGTTGATCGGGTCAACCCCTCACCCCCTGCCCTGGTCATCCATGGGATGTCCGTACTGATGAGCCGCTCATGGGCTCATAGGGAGCTTTTCTGAGTGGGGTAGCTTTGTTCATTTACATAAGGATCTCCCACTTCTCTTGCACTGCTGCTCATCATGAGCGTGATCAATAAGGAGCCATCAGTGCCATGCACCTCCCGTAATTACAGATGCTATACCCATAGGGCCTTGTAGGGTATTCATGTACTCCACCTCCTGGAGAAATTATAGAATTAAATAACATCAAAGGACATGTCAAAATTTGCAGTTGTTGCATGGTTTCAATATGACCTCACTCGAATGATCACCCATGACCACCCATGATCTAGCAACAGTCACTCACCTTCCAATCCTCACCACTTCCACCACCAGGACGATGCAAGTGCGTTGGCTAGAGACGTCATCCTGCCATGTTGCAGTTCTGGGGGCCGTTCACGATCTTCGTTCGACAGTCAGAGCGGCTGTAGGGACCGATCACCTCTTCTGTTAGATGTAGCTGCCTCCAGCTTGCATCTTCGTTTGTGTGGGTTTATGATGTTGGTGAGTGCAGGGTGCATTCCTACATGGTTGTGAAAATGTAGCATGTGCATATCCTGTGCTTCTTGATGGCTACAGGCCTACACGCACATCTTGTCGCCAGCCTTTTACAACATGGCACGGCGGTTTCCTGCTACGATTTTCTCTCTCAGAGCCATGGGGTGTTGTCTTCCAGGGAGTTCTAGCGAATTCGATTCTTCGCAGCCTGAATGAGCAGAACATATCATTGTTACTTCCTGAAGTTGATTGATGATCCGAAAGCTATGGCCATCATCAAGGATTGGTCAAGCCAACATATCAAGAACTATATATCCTGTGACCTCATTTCCCCCAAACTGAAACTGCACCTGATGCAGAACTGAAATCAGCCCCCGGACAGAAGTAGCACTTAGCATCCGTCGTACCACCGAACAGCCATGGCCAGGCGGTAGCTGTGAGTTGCATGGACCTATGCGTGGCTCGGTGAATGCTGGGAGAGTTTTGCAGGGCAGCATGGATGAAGTACTCTTCAGCAGCCTGAAATGGGAGACCAGATTCCCCTAACCATCCCAACTTATCCCAACTTATGATGTTATGATCATTTAGGCACTGGATAAACATGGAAAAAAACCAACCATTTGGGGGCACGCAATTTCATGGACACGTGGCCTCAATTTCGGCAGCGCATAAAGATGAACCTCTTCAACATGCAATCATCGCTTGAAACTATTTTGGAAAAATGGGCTGGCTAGGTGACTGTAGGAGGCCAAGTAGCAGGTGTCTCGCAGTTCCATGTTTTGCATTTCCCTTTGCACAATTTTCGACCGTCAGGTGCAGTCCTTTAATTCCATATAGTTACCACTATAGTTACCCTTGGAGACAGTATACATCAATTAATTACGTTTGGAACGACAGACTCACCTATGGTTTTCCGCGGCAATGTGCCCCCGGGCATCTTGACGCACCCAGGAGAAGCTGGTGGCGAGCATCCCGGAGGATCAGCGCCCCCCCAGCTCCGATGTGGCCTGCTACAGGTCCAGCAAAGGCCATGCCGTGTGCGACGTGGATGTCTCAGCACCTTGGCATGTAGATGTTGGTAGCACCTGCCATGGGCTGTAAACTGGTTGGTGGTTTGCAATGGGTGTTTGCAAATGTTACCTTTCCATGTGCGTTTTCAAGCTGTGGTAAGATTCCACGCCTTATGGCAGTAGTTGCTTGCGCAACCTTCTTTTGTTGGGATTCTGCAGCTTCTCACACACAATCTGTGTATACTTGGCATCTGGTTGCTTCCTAGGAAGCGACAACAAACTCTTGAGTTGGTCGGTGCAACCGCATGTGCTAGCTATTAGTGAGGATGCCTCCCCGTGTTGGGGATATTGCATGATACCACTGCGTCACGGTGATGTCCATGATTAATTAAGGCTAAGGAAATTAGTGTGTCACTATTATTGCTGTTGACAATTGACATAAATAGTGACTAGACTAGCATTGAACAATCCTACAAACTGGCAACAATCCCCATGACGTTAACATTGGATATTACATTACAGTACTAGCCGATCCCCAGAAACCAGCAGCAGCCACATTCTGGATGACGGATTTCATCGGATGTTCAGCTGAGAATCAGCCACCATGGAGAGAGATCTGAGGCCAGTGCATTCGACGGCATAGAGTTGCTCGGATTTATGCTTGGTGCTTTGATTGTCATTTGTGCGATTTTACCCAAGAATTTGGGATGGCTGGTTGGTTGGTTGGATGGTTGATTGTCATTTGATCGATTTTGCGAGAATTTGGAATAGTGCACCGGTTGACGAACATTTTTCCATATTTTCCCTACGAATTGGGATGGCTGGTGGGTTGCCGAACATTTTTCCTTATTTTTCCTGGGAGTTGTAGCCCTACCAATCAGAAATGTGTCGCAGGAAGTTGGATGAAGTTTGCCGAGCCGTTGGCGGCTTTTGGGCACCCATGCAATTTGGTATCCCAAATCATCACCCCATGGCGTTTGCATCATCATTTTGGTCGTTTTTTTTTCAGCGTTTATGGATTTGATAGCCCAAAAGAAATCCATCCCAATCATTCCCAATCCATTTGGGATTGAGAAAATCCAATGGATAGATGGATTGACATAAAACCATTGGATACAGATTTGCCAGCCATACATTGATTTTGTTGGGATTTTGTATGTTTTAGTTCTGCGCCTTGATAGGCAGAGTCCGCCCAGTGGACCTGGAACATTGTGGCGGGCGGATGCACCGAGTAGCCTTCAATGTGGACACCCCGTGCACCCACTATGCAGAAACGACGATGTCTGGCTGGTGGTTTCAAATAACATCCTCTATTTTCTCTAATAAGTCTCAAATAACATCTGGCCGGTGGTTTTCTCTGACAAGTGATGTTGGATGGTTGTTGAATTGACTGGCTCAGAACCATGCCATGCAGCAATGCGATGTGTTTGAAGATGCCCAAAAACCGAGTGGCGGACAGCCCCCATGCGTGTGTCACTCTTTGCCCAATCCTGGTTTCATTTGACAGAGACACCGGAATGGGGAGCACATGTTCACAGCTTTACGCATGTATACGGGATGCTTGGCAATCATCCATTCGTCAACTCATTGAAGGATCCACCAACTAGGGGTGATCCATCATTGTGTAATAAGTGACGCTTTTTCATGTCAGCATCACTAAATTCACCATTATTTCATATGGATTGTTACTAAATACAGCCAATATCATGAACCATTCTATAGCCATATACTATAGATCAACCATACTCCAAACATAGTTCATGATTCACATTCGACCCGTTGCTCACGTCATCTGCTACATGGCCAGCGGTGCCCCGCGAGGTTCTCCCTGAGCTCGGGAAAGGCCGCTGTGCTGGGAGAAGGTCCGGAAACCATCTCTGATGCCGAGCCAGGCGAAGCAGGTGCCGCTGCTGCTGGCAGCTGCCGGCGTGACGGCGATGTGGAGATTGGTCCGGGGGAGGGCCAAATATGCTTGGTTGATCTCAGTCGACTGATCTGAGTTGTTCATGTTTTCTTTGGGGATTGATTAAACTTTGATTTAGTCATTATGGAAACTTTTTTGGTTGTTGAGTGTTGGATGTTGATGTCTGACCTGGTGGAGGTTGGGATGTTCGCGTTGCAAGTGCTGCAAGTGCCACAAATCGCCATGGCGGTTTGACTCGGTTTGACCCAATGACAGTGTTGTGGGAGGGTTAGTGTTGCATTTTGAGTTGCATTTAGATTGTTATCATTGTTGGCTACTTGAGTTTTTACCCAATGCCGTGTTTACACCCAGCTTGCTGGTAACACGTGGTTGGCAACAAGCGATGATGGTGACATGATCAGAACCAGGTTAAAGATAATCGACCATCAAGAACACATGCACGCCCATGGTGGTTTGATGACCCCCTACCCCTCTGAGGGTGTTGATGGTGTGACCATGGGGCACTTACCACCCTGCGCAGTTCTGGATATGCTCGGATTCCAATAACGAGTCAAGTGGCAGCAGCAAAATCTAACATGATTAACATGGAAGCTGAAGATGGATTGACCATCATTAACCATCTAACATGATTAACATGGTCAATATCATGGTTAATGATGGTCAAAGATTTTTGTATTGACCATCATTAACCATGATATTCATCGTCATCAACCACCGCAGATGCTCCGGTCGGACGATCACTTCACCGTTGGATGCTCCTGTCGCAGGTGCCGAGAACAGCTCCTTGAAGGGCTCACAGGAGGTGACGGAGCTGAAAGATTTGCTGCATAATCCGGAGACTTGGCCGAAAGACTTGGGGATGCTGGGGATGGGTGGGGATGGTTTCTGAGGATGGTTGAGGGTGGTGGTGGTTGGGGATGTTTATAGTATTGGCTGATGCACAGTTAAATCATGGTTAAGCGATGATTAAATGATGATTGGGATATGTTGGGATTGGGACATGTTGATCCAACCAACTCCAGCTGCTTGCAGATGCTTTCATGGCTGGCAACACGTGTGATCTGCTGGGCTGCCCAGGCCAAGATAGGCGACCAGGGATGTTGAGCTTTTGCTAATGAGGTGCAGCGTGGCAAACCATGGTGAACCATGGCAAGCTCTGGTAGACCAGCTTGAACCAGCCATGTTGAAATTTGTTTTTGTGGGTTCATGTCAGTTGATTTTGCTGTCGTTTCTTGCTTCAAGCAGCTATGTGATGTCGATTGCTGGAGTGTACAGCCACGACACGGTGAATGTAATTTGGTGAGTCTGTAGTTGCAGCAGCCGCGAGCCTAGGATCATGTCCATAGTGCAGATGACCTGCAGAAGCCTCTCGGGAGCAAGCTGTGGTTGACAACCCTGGCTGATGAATAGGGAATGGGGACTTGTTGGTGGTTTGTAGGGA
>VSDK01019956.1:96500-121660 GCA_009767595.1 Symbiodinium kawagutii | reverse complement strand
TAGGGAAACCCAAGGGTTAACTATGGTTCATAGTGGTTCAACTATGGCTGATGAATAGTGGTTGAATGATTATCATTGTTGATAGTAATGATTTCGCCCCTGCCACCGGCAGCCTCGACAGAGACGGCTGTGGATAGAGAGAGAGAGAGAGTGATGATCTGCTAGAATGGCTAGCGAGGGAACGATAGAGAGAGAGAGAAAGAATGGCTAGCGATGATCTGCTAGAATGGCGGTTGAGAATAGTGATGATGGTTATGAGCATGTGATTGGTAATGGTTTACAAGAATTGATTGAAGTTGTTTTGATGTTTTTGGCTTATGGATGTTATTGGGTTATCAGATGGAGGCTATCAATGGGTCATGTTGGGTCAGTCGGTGTATGTTTGAAATGTTGGCTTCAGATATATGCTTTAATTGGTTGAAATGACATGGCTTCGCATTTTTGGGAAGAGGCTATGTCAGAGACCAGAAGTTCTTCACCACACGCGCAATGGTCATGAACCTTTTTCTCCACATGTGCATGCTTATATGCTCGCACCATCTCGCATCTACGCTTGCAGAAAAAACAGAGATGCACATGAGTTGAAAGTCAGAAGTCACCAGAAAAGGAATGGCCGTTCACGGCAGCTCGCGACCAGAAACCAGCATGAAGTTGGTGAATCTTCACCCCCCATACCATCCTGGGATCCAAAGAAAGGGTCTCAGAGTAGAGAGATTCAGCTGTGGATTTCTGGGAGCAGAGCTTGGGTTCAGTCCAAGTGGTGCCCCGCACAGCTGCCATCCTCTGCAGGTTGATCTCTCTGAATTATCCTGAGCTGAAGCCTGGTGAGATGACCACTGCCACTCGACAACCATAGGAAACCATGGTGGCAAGGTAATGGTGTACGCTAGTGGTAGTGGATGTAGTGGTGGCAGTGGCAAGGCAGTGGCAAGGTAGTGGTAATGTAGTGGTCAGGCAGTGGTAAGGTAGTTGCACTCATTCATTTGAGGTGATTCACAGTTGCAGTTGGTCTTCCCCATGTTGCTGCTGTTCTCAGGTGATCTGCAACTTGTTCCGGATCTACCCGCTGAACAACATCGTGGTGGCTCGGCGTTGCTCTCGTGATGATATCACCATGACTGGTTCATGTACCTAGCAGACTTGCATGTGCCCAGAGGAAGTGGAGATATCAATTAAAATATATAACGCTGGGCTCAAAAAGTCATCATTCAGCGATGGCTTGGGAGTACCATTGTTGGACCCACTGTTGAAATGGCTGGGGATTCGTGACGTCAAAGCAGGTTTTTCTGGTTGGGTGCATCTCCAAGCCAATCCACCTCGGAAATTGGAAGCTTTCTTGTGGGCCCTGCTGCCTCATCTCCGCAAATTATAAAGCCAAGAGAAATGCCTGGTCGATTCTGAATATGGGATTATTGACCTAACTACCTAACTGCTTGTTACCAGTACCATCGCTAATCTGTCCCATGGGATTATTATACCATCTATGCCCCTGTGGATATCTGATTAACAAACCCTAGCTGCTTGTTAGCAGGGTTGATTGTGACCAAGGCCGGGCGAGCCTGGCCCATGCCACGACCTAGGCCTCGAGCTCGTCGAGCCCATCGCTACTGGAGACCTCTGAGTGCCGCGGCAGCGGGCTGCTGGGCAGCCATGAAGCCATGGATCGCATCTTCCACCACGAAGTTGAAACTATCTGGTGAGAAGTTAATAAGATCCTTGTGTAGCTAGATGTGGCTAGTTTGGAATAGTTTGAACTATACACAAGAGCAAGATGTAAAAGAAGATGCTGTGGCACCGCTTGAGAGTCGTTTTAGAATCTCCGAGCGATATACCATATCCTAACAAAGCCCCAAGATGATGACTGTTACTGATGTGAGGCTGGACATGGAACGGAGGGGTGTTATACTGCGTGCTTTCCAGCGGACTGCCTGGAGATGCCCTGCCCCTTTTTGGGAAGCATGCATTCATGCATACATACCGTTACATACCTACATATCGGCATATCACACAGCAACATTCGCACCAAGGCCCCTCACCCGGTTTCAATCTGCAGGTCGGATTGGGCCGACGTGGTGGTGAAGGTGGCAGTGAAAGCGTCGCTGGGCGCAGCAGTGGACTGCATAAATTGACCATGAAAACGAAAAGAGATGCACCACACCAATCGACCCATCCGCTTGCCGAATCGTTTGTACATTTCAGTGGATAGTGGATAGGCAAGCCCGAAAATGCCGTGAAAAAATCAGCTTGCCCCTTTGCTGGCTATTTCAGGTGTAGAGATGTTTAGTCCTTAAGCGAATCTGAATTTACAAGGAGGCTGCCTTTCACCGCATAGGGCCGGTCTGATCTGTGGTCAGTCACTTGATTGAACACAGGCTCATGGAGAAAGGCTTGCATCCTTGATGTAAATTAGTGGCTTCGTTGATATGAACATATCCGTTGGAAACCGCGCTTTTAACCACCAATTAGAGAGATTTCCTGGATATTTTTTCCCGGAAAAGTGCAATTTCAGAGATTAACAAGATGAAACCCACGAACCCGAATGCTCACACTCTTGGTCGGACTCTCTTGGTAAGACACTCTTGGTGAGACACTCTTTGTAAGGCACTCTTGGCAAGACACTCTTGGTGAGACACTTTTGGCAAGACACTCTTGGTAAGACACTCTTGGTGAGACACTCTTTGTAAGGCACTCTTGGCAAGACACTCTTGGTGAGACACTTTTGGCAAGACACTCTTGGTAAGACACTCTTGGTGAGACACTCTTTGTAAGGCACTCTTGGCAAGACACTCTTGGTGAGACACTTTTGGCAAGACACTCTTGGTAAGACACTCTTGGTGAGACACTCTTTGTAAGGCACTCTTGGCAAGACACTCTTGGTGAGACACTTTTGGCAAGACACTCTTGGTAAGACACTCTTGGTGAGACACTCTTTGTAAGGCACTCTTGGCAAGACACTCTTGGTGAGACACTTTTGGCAAGACACTCTTGGTAAGACACTCTTGGTGAGACACTCTTTGTAAGGCACTCTTGGCAAGACACTCTTGGTGAGACACTTTTGGCAAGACACTCTTGGTAAGACACTCTTGGTGAGACACTCTTTGTAAGGCACTCTTGGCAAGACACTCTTGGTGAGACACTTTTGGCAAGACACTCTTGGTAAGACACTCTTGGTGAGACACTCTTTGTAAGGCACTCTTGGCAAGACACTCTTGGTGAGACACTTTTGGCAAGACACTCTTGGTAAGACACTCTTGGTGAGACACTCTTTGTAAGGCACTCTTGGCAAGACACTCTTGGTGAGACACTTTTGGCAAGACACTCTTGGTAAGACACTCTTGGTGAGACACTCTTTGTAAGGCACTCTTGGCAAGACACTCTTGGTGAGACACTTTTGGCAAGACACTCTTGGTAAGACACTCTTGGTGAGACACTCTTTGTAAGGCACTCTTGGCAAGACACTCTTGGTGAGACACTTTTGGCAAGACACTCTTGGTAAGACACTCTTGGTGAGACACTCTTTGTAAGGCACTCTTGGCAAGACACTCTTGGTGAGACACTTTTGGCAAGACACTCTTGGTAAGACACTCTTGGTGAGACACTCTTTGTAAGGCACTCTTGGCAAGACACTCTTGGTGAGACACTTTTGGCAAGACACTCTTGGTAAGACACTCTTGGTGAGACACTCTTTGTAAGGCACTCTTTGCAAGACACTCTTGGTGAGACACTCTTGGTAAGACACTCTTGGTGAGCCATGACATTGCGTTTTCCACAGCGGCGCGATAGCAAGAGTCATCTTGACGCAGCCATTACAATGCGTTTTGCATGCTAGCGCAATGGCAAGTATCACCCTGACGCAGCCATTACTTTGCGTTTCATATGGTACGAAGTCACAAAAAGTCAAATTGACGCAGCCATTATATACATTGCGTTTTGCACGCCAGGGCAATAGTGAGAATCACCGTCACGCAGCAATTACAATGCGTTTCATATGATAGGAAGTCACCAAAAGTCAACTTGACGCAGCCATTACAATGCGTTTTGCACGCCAGCGCAAGAGCAAAAATCACACGGACGTAGCAATTACGCAGCCATTGCATTGCATTTTGTATGCCAGTCACGAAGCACAGTAATGAGAGAGGTGTCCAATCCCTTGCGCCTGCCACGCAAAGTGGACTTGGGACCCGTCAGGAGACATGCTGAGATGCTACAAGTGCCACGCCTGTCACGCAAAACAAGGTTGCAGGTCACGCAAAACCACGCAAAAGGACCAGTTCCACAGGCTTCCCCCAATGGTACGGGCCTTACGGCCCTACCGCGGTCGGCGGCGGTCGGTTGCGAACACTTGCGGTCGGTTGCGGTCGGTTGCGAACACTTGCGGTCGTAAACGCAACGTCCAGCGAACACGTCTCCACCCCCAGACCCCCACTATGAAACGAGAACCCGTGCTACGCATTCGGGAAAAAGGCTGAGCAAATCTGTTGGTTCATCGCTCCCTGCCCTGGTCCCTTCCAGGCCCCTGTGGAAATTGATGCAGCCGACCAGCACCATCCATCACCTATTCTTGATTTTCCTCACCATCCATCACCACTCATCATTGATCATTTCCCTCGGGTACTGAGCTGATACTAGGCTGGTACGTTACCCGTCATTGATCATCTCCCTCCGATTCTAGGCGGATACTAGGTAGATATAGGTGTAGATGCTGATCTGGGAATGGCAAGGAATCACCACATTCTACTACTAATGGACACCTACTAGGCTGGTACTAGGTAGATGCTGATCTGGAAATGGCAAGGGATCACCACATTCTGCCACCTGGCAGGGCGTTTCACCATCTGGTCGGGGCCTCCGAGGCAAGCCTACACCGCCACAGCGATCCGGTCCATTACCAGTGCCAAGGTGAGCCGAAAACGAAGTCATCACTTGGGAATGATCCAAATGGATGGGTTAATGATGGGTCAATGATGTTAGTCTGAGCTAGGGGTATCCCTATATCCCTTGAAAGGGCCTTTGATAAATGATTGGTTGATGATGAGCGAATGAAGGCTTAATGATTGGTTGATGATCAGTTTATGAGGGTCAAGGATGGTAGATGAGGGGTAATGATGGTAAATGACTGGTAATTGATGGCGCTCAGATGCGCCCATGGATGGCTAACTCATATTTACTGATGATTAATGACGCTGAATGATGGTTGAAAGTTGATAGTGATTGATCATGATTGGTTCATGCGGTAGCCTGATCGTCATCCACCCCTATTGAGGCCTCGTGGCATTCACGATCAGGTTTACTGCTTTATTATGAGCCCAATGGATCATGTATCATTCGTTGGAGGCGCACATGGCAATCAGGTCCATCCACATTTCAGCTAACTGTGTAAGATGTTCCAAAAACACCAGCTGTACCCTACTCATGGTGAATGAAACCCTCATCTCGATAGGAAAACCCAGCCATCGTCCCCCTAATTCTTCGAGGTCATCTTAGGGGCCCACCATTGGGATCGGGTGCCACGAGGCCGATGACACCATGCTCCTCGTCATGGATTTGGTAACGGTGCCGGCACCGACTGCACACCCTCAGCCTTGCAGCAAAGCGAATCACCACGGATCTCGCCTTTTCAGTCACGTCAAGTCGATGATCTTGAGATAGGCAGCGTTCGTCTTGTGATTTTTTCCGAAATCAGCCACAGTGTTTTCTACGAAGGGTGCGAGGCTGCCACTTCCTTTGCATCGTATTGCAATTGCCGTGATCATTTTGGTTCAAGCAAATTTCGAGCTTACATAGCCACTGAAATCTTCCCTTACGCCAGTCGCCGTTTATCCACCATGAGCTGCTTCAAAGTGGTGTGTTTTGCCTTCGCAGCTGTTGCTGCGGCACAGGAGTGTCAGAATTGCGAGTCGGATGAGCTGGAGCTTCTTCAAGCAAAGGCTGATAAGGCTGAGGAGAACTTTGCCGAAAACAGCTTGGAGACTGACAAGAAGTTCACTGACTACGACGTGGAGAAGTTCCCAGACTTGTCCAAGATTTTGGGTGATGGAGGAGCCATCGCATCAGGCATTGGACAGGTGACCTCCAGGATGGGTGAGACACTCACAACTTTGGACACGAAGATGGAGAAGGAGGAGCTCATGTTCAACCAGACCATCCGCCAATTCAACATGGCTGCCAACGCCACTGCCTCCGTGACCCGAAACGCCACCAAGTTCAAGGCGCTGATTGGTTCCACCGTGGCACGCTACGTGCCGTTCTACAAATCTGCCATGGAGCAGGTCACCACCGCCATCAAGACGACCAAGGCGGTGGCTGCGCTGATCGGCCAGGAGGAGTTGAACGAGAAGTTGGAAAAGCTCAGCAGCACGGCCATGGAGAAGCTCGGTGCACTGGCAGACACCTCCGAGGCGCTGGCCACCAAAGTGGCCACCACGGGCACCGAAAAGTACAACGACATCTCGGGCGACGTGAAGGAGAAGCTGAAGAGCCTCGCTTCCACGGCCGGCAGCTTCCGGCAAAGCTTCTCCAGCAACTTGGATTCCGTGATGGATACCCTGGAGGCACCACTGCAGCTGGCGGTGGGCGACAAAGCCAAGCAGGACATCATGGAGATCAAGCTGCAGGCTGCCACCATGCTCTCTGACTTGGAGAAGTTCGCTGTGATCGTGAAGGATGGCTTGACCACTGCCGCCGATGGTGTCGACATCCAGAAGATGACTGGAGGCAAGAAAGGCTTCTTCGACAAAATCTTCGGTGGCCTGTTCCGCTGATCTCCTGTGAGCGGCTTCGCGCTTCGCCCTAGTTGCACGGCCTACACCTGGTGGGCCGGACCACGCGCACATGTAGACAGCTTAAAAGGTGCCGGAGAAAAAAATGCATTGCTTTGATCTCTGAGGATATGCTTGGAAAGCAGTCAGCCAAAGTACGTAGAGCACATATGAGGACATTTGCATACATTTGCAAATAAACTTTGGCGTATACTGGGTGAAGTGCAGTATATGGCAACCGTGTGAGAAGACGTGCGGAAAGGAACGCTCTCTGGGAAAGAGCTGCACATGCAAAACCCATCGAAAATGCCTGGATATTTTATGCCAATGCAATGCAAACGATGTCCCTATACTGGAACGGATAAATAATCTACCAAACATCAACTGTCAAACGATGAAAAACATCATTACACATCTTCAGCGCTATTGGAAAACTGATCTTCAACACCAGTCATTGTCATTTCAACATGCCGTGGGACTTTGGTGGTGAAGTGATCTTCAACTGGCCCATTATTTGTGCTATTTTGATCTATTTTGTGCTTAGTCTCCAGGCCTCCTGTGAATCTCAGGATGCTTTGGTTCGGAGACGACAGCACCAGCTCGAAGAAGGAGGTCCGGCGCATTGCCACCCAGGCACAGCCCTGGGGCACTGGGAGCGAAGGGATAGCAGTGGTTGGTTGGTCCTGGATTCATTGCAGGCAACCACAAAGTGCCTGGATTTGGCTGGATGATGCTAGATGCTAACGGAGCTCACCGATCATTAGTTTGGCATAGTTTGGCCATCAGATTTTTTAAGGTTCATGTAACTATGGTCCATAGAGGTTAGCTCGAAAATCCCTGTTGATCCACCGCATTCTTGGGATGCCCTCCATGTTTACCAGCCGAGCACCTCAGGTGAATCGCTTGCTGTCCAATGTGGACTACAAATACCCGGGGCCTCAGTGCAAGGAGCTAGCGCTTGGGTGGTGTCGGTGACCAGGGGGAGAACGTGACTTGAAGGCAGATAGGGTGCTAGTTGGTAGTTTCATTTTTTTTGCAATTTTCCCTAGTCTTAACAAATGGTTGGTTGGTTGGTTAGATGGTTGGTTGGTTGGTTGGTTGGTCGGTTGACTAATTAAGATGTTTCATAGGGTTGGTTCAGCCACAAAGCAAGGTAGCATTCTTTGAGATGGTGCTGTCTTTTCATAGCTTCAAATTCTACTTGAATTTCATGTTGCCCTTTGGGCCTTTTATCACTCATTGCCAGGTTCATCGTCGTCGTCGTCGTCGTCGTCGCCGTCGTCGTCGTCGTCGCCGTCGTTGTCATCGTCGTCATCGTCGTCGTCGTCGTCGTCGTCGTCGTCGCCGTTGTCGTCGCCGTCGCTGTGCTTGTTGTTGTTGTTGTTGTTGTTGTTGTTGTTGTTGTTCCTGTCGTCGTGTTGTCTAGTCGCGGTGATGGCAGCTGGAGGCTACGCTTGTCTTGCAGTTGTGGTCGCCATCGCGGTGGTTACCCTGTGCAACAGGATCCTGGCGACGTTACCTCCAATATCCTGGCACCTTGACATGGGGCGAGAATCATATATTATAATGATTGCTATTGGATGAATTGGGGGTATCCCCATTTTGAGAAACACCCACATGGTGTGACTCATCCCCCTGGTCTTCACCGATCTGCCCCCAAGAAGCCTCAGGAGAATGTGTATGCCTATGTGCACCCAAATCCTCCGCACAACAAGTGCCTTGGGCTGACCAGCACTGGTGGAGCTTGGAGGTTTAGTGGACGGTCTGTCAAATGGCTATGGATCAATATTAACCAACCAATGATGGGGGATAATCCCCAACAATAATAAGGGAAACAGTGGTTAAGGATAGGGGAACCAGGGGTATAGGGTTTTGACCCACTGTCAAATGACATCTAAATGACATCTTGCATTTGGCTCCGGAAAGATGTTGCCGAAACAGATGAATCTATAGACTATAGACTGGTAGCTGTCATCCAACCACGGCTTGTCAAACAACTCTTAGATTCAACCTCATGTTTGAACATAGGGATGGGTCAATGCAGCTTTCATTTGCTGCTAATATAAGGATCGCCCAGGGTCAGCCTCTTCCTGTGCAGGCCTACCCCCATCCCGAAACTGCCATGGACATGTAGTAGGTAGCCGCGGGCTGCAACCGTCCGAGCACACCGCCACCGCCTCTTCTCTGTACATCCCTGACCCCCTTTGAAATCTCAAGCTATTTTACTTCAAATTCATGGCATAGAACCGGTTAAAACATGCTATAATCATCGTCAATTCTATAGTTGTGTAAATTAATCATAGCACAGTCTAACCTTGCCTGTTGCTATATTCATGAGTTTTCCACCACTGAAAATGGCTACGTCAACATTGCGTGACAATGGCGGTGCCAACCATGAAAAAGTTGTTTCTCCGGCCCAACCACCAATGCTCCATAGTGTTTGGTAGACAAGCAAGCTTCTGAACTATGATGGCAGATGCTGTAACCAACTTCTTGTTTGGTTTCTCGGGATATGAATTGTGAAGCAAGGCGTCGAAGTATCTCATTTCAAGTTTGGGACTTACATGGTTATTACATGGTTATTACATGTCAATTTGAGCAAAAAACTTCAAAGGATTGGACACTGAAGATGCGCCCATTGCTTCACCTGCGTTGATGTTTTGATTTTTGGGACACCTCTGGCCGACCCAGAGCAGCCTAGCCCGCGCCTCAGGAACAGTCGTCGCAGTCTCAGGGGGCTGAATCGATGTCACGTTTCCTCAGCGTATTCCGAGTGATTTCATGGTTGTCTATGATTTACTAGGGAAACCCATGGGATTTTCCAAGGTTAACTGAGGTCAATAGTCATAATAGTGGTTAACTGGAGGACATACACAACTACTGTGATTGTGATGACAAGTATCTCAGTCGACCATCGGGGCGTCTTACAGACAAGTTGCAACAACGTCAAGCAGATGCCAATTGCAGATGTCAAGTAGTTAGCCTTCAGGTGAACGGGTGTTTTACTGGGATGGTTGAGGAGTGCGCCATTGACAAAGATGCCTTTAGACACAGGTTTTCCATCAGCCCAGCTATTGACAGCCATTGATGCTTAAATTGTTGGCATTTCTTGACCATGAACATCCACGGACCCTCAGGGAGCATCGCGGCCAAGGCGGGCAATATCTTTTCTACTTGTGCGATGAGTTTCTTGGTAGCAACTTTGGCGTGGACGCAAGACTCATAGAGGAAAGATGGCAGCCAGCACATCAATCTGTACAAAGCAACGCAACTGGTGGGTGGTTGGGAGGGAACTGGTTGGAGAAAGGGGTATCCATGTATCCCTTGAACGGCGGAGCGAGTTGGAGATGCCAGGAGTGGTGTATCCAATGGCAATGAATGAAGCATCAATCGCTGGTGATTTACATGTTTTTTTCCCTCGTAGTTGGGATGGTCGGCTGATTAAGTGGTATTTGTCAAGAAGTTGAAACCACCAACGGCTGATTAAGTGGTATTTTTCAGAGTTGAAACCACCAACGGCTGATTAAGTGGTATTTTTCAGAGTTGAAACCACCAACGGCTGATTAAGTGGTATTTTTCAGAGTTGAAACCACCAACGGCTGATTAAGTGGTATTTTTCAGAGTTGAAACCACCAACGGCTGATTAAGTGGTATTTTTTCAGAGTTGAAACCACCAACGGCTGATTAAGTGGTATTTGTCAGACTTGAAACCACCAACCAGACCAGATTTAGCCTCGAAGAGTACGGAGATGAAGATGCATGGGCGTGCATGGGCCACATGAGTTTGTTTTTGTGGACTTGGATGTCCGGAATCGCTTGTTTCCGGCATTATTCCGCACGCCGCACACATCTACTTATTAAATCGTTTAATCATAGCAATAACCATTAATAAACAACTTATGTTTGGGGTACCCTATTTTGAGAACCCCCCTCCTTATGCTAGTTTCGTTTTGTTTGGCCCGGTGCCCGGCGCAGTTTTCCAGGTACATCAAATCTGACATGGGAACCCAGCTGGAAACGTTAACGCATGAAGCTTCTCATCACGAGAGCCTTGGCAACAGATAAGGTACTTTAGGTATCTCATCAGCTGTTGGATCTTGTCATATCTTGTCAAAGGTCACTCACTTGACTAATAAATGGGCTGGTTGGTTGGTTGGTTGGTCGGTCGGTCGGGTGGTTGGTTGACTGACTGGCTCGGGTGATTCATCCGAGATTGATTGGGTTTGATGGCCATCAATGATGAACAATGACAAATCGAAAAAAGAACAAGCATCGTTGTCCATTGCTCATCCTCTGAGAGTTGTCACCCAATGATGATGACGACGACAACGACGACAACGATGACGATGACCACGATTAACATGATGATCATGATGATCATGATGACATAGATGGACACCATTGATCATCTAGAACCACTGTGATCATCGGATGTTACACTGCCCAGGACGTCTTTGACGGATGATGTTTGCTACAAGGGCGAGCCGCCGGATTGCCTCAAGGCCTATGGGTAGCTCGGTTGCAGTCGTGGCCAGGCCCCAGCGGCTGGGGGCCTTTCAATTTCCATGTCCCACTGCAGTCTTTTGCCTCGTTTTCTTGGCCCGGGCCCAGAGTCAGTTGGGGATAGTCATCAGATGTCACCAGCCACCCATGGGAACGTCTTGTTTCCGCAGCATGGGAGAAGTGATCAAAGCAGGGTTGCGGCTCGGAGATTGCATTCAATCACGCATGTGGCCAGGGCATACCACATGCGTGGAGCGACATCGTGCCTCTATAGAAGGAAGTCATTGTCCCCCAAACGTGCTGGAATGCAGCTACAAAATGCTACAACCATTCGCCAGATAGGCTTGTTCCACGCTGTTATGCTCATGGCTTTAGAGTCCAAAGTTTGTGGCATATCCTTCGGTCTTTCTCGCCATCAGACCACCTCTAAAACCACACTTGGGGTAGCCAGTGCCGGATGATGGGTGGATTCGGTTGATTGTTTGACTGACCGGCTCATTTGATTTGACTAAGTGATTGACGATCGATTGACTCTAATGAATTGGTGTGACTCGGTTTTATTTGATTTGGGATTTGTTGATTTCTTTACGGATTGAGTGGGTTTGGCTGGGTGAGATTAGGCTGGAGTAGGACGTATTTTATAGATAGACAGATCACAAGTGAAGAGATGGACGGATAGATAGACGGATAGAGAAGGCAAACCGATAGATATACAGTAGATAGACTGATAAATAGACATAAATAGACCTTATAGACTGATGTTCTGGAATGGGCCTGAAATGGATTACTTTAAGCTCGTGTCGTATGCTGTCATGCATTTGAACCGGATCTTCATGGGCACAGCAGTGAATACGCTTGGATTCTGCTGCATTGAGGCGTGTAGCTTGCCTGGGCTTGGCCAGCAGCGATCCCAGCAAGGCCTGGTATCCATGGGGATCAGTTGACCTTGTGGGTGTCATGTGCATGTCATCCGTGCAAGGAGGTTTTTGGTATCTCACATTGGGTCTGTACACTGGCTACGGTTCATAACCAAAACCAACAATGGGCAGTAGTTCACCCTTCAATTTTGGCAAACAACAAGAGCCACAGACTGTAAACCACAACATCCAAAAACATGTTGGAGCTTGGCAGCTGTCAATTCTTGACATTTGTGAGATGGGCCCTCCCCTCCCATGGGCCGAGCCACAAGCTGATGCTTTGGGAGAGCGCGGAATCAGCTACCAAGGCGGCACCAAATTTTGCCCACGATCATCTCTCTGAAGGGATCGCTTGTGGGCCCAACAGGGCACTCCCAACCAAAAGTGTGGATCAGCGTGGGCTCTGTCCAAACATTGGGGGCTGAACTGAAGGCTTTGCCCCATGGATTTGGAACGGTGTCGCCAGTTTTTGAACTGCTGGGGTGAAAACGATTTTGGCTCTTACCAGCTGAGGTCATCCGAACATTTTTCACCAGCTGGCCTGGGGGAGTCAACCCTCAGAGGAAGTTTTGCCCAGCAGCCCTGGGAGCATTTCTGGTTGAAGAGAGCCTGCTTTGTTGGAGAGAGGGCACCTCAAACATCCATAGCTTGTTGAAGGTTGGCGAAACTGGATTCAGCAACCTGTGAGTCCAACTGCCAAGACTCAACAGAGTGCCTCATTGGGTCAGCATTCCAATTCTCATGACTAGATTACTGTACACGTTCATGTTTGGTTTGTGAAAGCTGTCAGGGTTGAGATATGTAGGCCTTGAAGAACGCAGACAATTTTTGCTTTTTCGTCAACGATTCTCGGCGCAAAGTCTGGATAGGTGGTGCCAGCGGGCCTTGCTTGGAGAATGGAGAAAGTGGAGAGAATTCAGAAAAGAGTTGACATTTGAAGCAGTGATTTGGGCGTGGCTCAAGAATGACATAGGACAGCGACCATATTGGAGGATGAATAAGTTTGAGCCACAACCACTTTGATTTTGTTGGATGTTTGTTCCATGATTCATGTATGTTTCCTGAAATGCTGGTGATTATCAGAAACATGTCAGAAACTATCGCAACATCTTCTTTGCCTGGGAAAGCTGGCATTTCTTTGGCCAATTATCTTTTTAGAGGACTTTGTTGCCCACGATGGATCAAAGTATCAGAAGCAGTTCTTGGTCTTTAAGTGGCCAATGCTGGTGAACAGCCCCAATACTTCCTCGAATTCTTCATCAGTTGGCCCTTTGTTTCGCTGGTTTTCTCCAGAGCTCAGAGGATTCGAAGGACCCTTTGATCGTGCACGGGTTCCAATGTCCAACGGATCTGCTGGATATGATTCGATCGTGTCACCACCAACCACCTCCGGAAGGAGTCGCACCATAGGTTTGTGAACCCGGAAGGGTTAGTTGTTTCTTTGCTTTGTTAGCTGACCGTTAGGTTACAACTGCCATTAAGATGCTAACAGTTGGTTGGGTAGTTGCTTCGGCTTGGCTAAGGACATTCAACCCAACGCTCACACTCCCGCCTGTCCATCTTTGCCAAGATGTTCTTTCGATAAGACCTGTTCCTGTCCCTCAGGCAGCTGCGCTTGAGACAGTTTTGGCATGGCTGTACGGCATCGCAAAGACAGGTAGTTGTTTGGGACACTTCGCCCCAAGTGAGTGATTCCAAACAAATTCAAGGAGTTGGTCAGACAATAAGAGTCATAAAAGTAATTATTGAGCTGATGGCCGCCTCCTTGTGACCAATGCGTCTGATCCATTTCACCCCCTCGTGTTGCTCCATCAGGCTTAGTCAAGAGAGAGGAGCAAACTTCGACAGGAAGCATTTGCCACCCGCACTAGTTGGCAATTTTTATTACGCCTCTTGCGGTGGGTGTGGCTTGTTGGATTGTTCATGAACTTATGGCCTTCTTAAACAAAGTTGGGTGGAGATTTGGCCGTGACCCACGCCTATATTGAGTAGGTCTTGCCAGAGTTTGAACATTTGCTTGGAGATTGAGCCTCCAGCATAAGCCCAGGCTATACTTGTGGCAAGACTCCTGGAAAGAAGGTGAAGAAATCTTCAAAGAGTTCGACCAGCAGCTTGTTCTCATGTTTGATCAGCTGGCATTGATTGATATCGGTTTGCTTCGCCATCAGAGGGGTGTCCCTTGTAAAAAAGGTGGTGTTGAATGGATGGCCACTTGCGAGGAATCCTGACGAGGGGGACCCATATCCATGACCAAGATACAAGATCACGGTGCTTGGTGCTTACCCCTTTGGCCAACTAACCTTGGCAGATTTGATTCCCAACCTCAAATGCTTACAGCATCTGCCGTGGATTCTTGGATGTGTCAACACATTTGCCGCCGAAAGCTGTGACACTCCACTTTTGCGTATCTATCTATCTATCTTATCTTATCCTATCTTATCCTATCTTATCCTATCTTATCCTATCTTATCTTATCTTATCTTATCCTATCTTATCCTATCTGATCTTATCTTATCTTATCCTATCCTATCCTATCCTATCTTTCTATCTATCTAGCTATCTATCTATCTATCTACCTATCGATCTACCTATCAATCATATAGAGTTCTGCTTTTGATATGTCTTCGACTCAGGGGGGTGGCAGATCCATATCAATCAACAAGCCTCAGGTTGAACCAGAAGTAGCTGATGATGGCTCCCATCAAATAGAGGTGGTTAAGCTGGATCTTTGGATCTCCCAATAAAAAAGTCAATGTTCTCTGCACGTCATTCTTAATGGGAAACCATGAGATTGATAGGGAAACCATGGGATTTCTATGGTGAACCATGGTTAAATAGTAGTTTAATCATGGGGGATACGCAACAATAGTGGTATCCCCCATATTGGGTTAATAGCGGTTGGGTACGCAACCACTAGTTTAATATGGTTGATTGCTGGTTTTAATCATTTTTACTGTCCCTATATTTGGGATGATGCGACGTGTTGATTGACTCGACTGCTTTTCAGAGGCTTTGAAGCGACCAACCATATTTAGACGCTTGAAAAGCCTGATAGGATGGGATAACGACCGTGGTCAATAGTGAGAGGTCCATATAAATAACATCCTTACTATTGACTATTGACCATCAATTGTGGTAACAACCCCCTATTATCAACCCTATGATTGATAACCCCTGTATGTTTGATGGCCAACTATGGTAGTAACCCCCTATGTATGATTAGCATCACCGTCAACTATGGTAGAAACGCCCTGATCATGACCGTCATTTTACCAGCTGGATCTTACACTTTGTGACCATACTTAGCCATCATGGGTGATATCAAATCATCATCAACAACCATTGTGGCCTAGAATTTCGTGTTAAAGCACCACCTGCTGGATTGGCTAAGCCCTTTTGATTGGGCGGTATGAAACCTGAAGGCACAACACTGACCTCATTGGATCGCGGAGTTTTTGGCATTTCCAAGTAGAGCCTATGACTCACTCTTGAATTATCGTTAGACTCATATGGAACTAGTTATCCTCTAAAGGCAGGGCCAACCCTCTGAGATGCCCTGGCAAAAAAAATATGGAACCATTGCATGATGCGGTTTCTTTCCCTTGACTCTTGACCACACTCCAAGGCGGAATGTGCCCAACGGATGACACGGGAGGCACCTGCCGCATCTTCTTGTGCAGCAGAACTCGAGGTGGGCGGCTTCGCAGCAGCGCCAAGCTGCGCCTCTTTGAGGGAAAGATCCATCACTGGGTTAGTGGTGGTGGTTGGGCCGTGGTTAATGATGGTTGTTCTAACGTTTCGGGAGTAAAGACGTAGACCACCATCTTTCTTCATCTAGTCTCGGTTCAAGCTGAATGGAAAAGCCCCCCATAGCCTGCGTTGATTGCCGTGGGAAATTTGGTTCCATAGTGCAGGATCTCCGTTGCCTGTGCTGTGGACATCTGTTCAGGCTAAAACAGCTGCTTGGGTCGGACAGGTTCCCTGCTGACGGTGAACCCGTCATCGAGCCTCTTCTTAAGAGTGCTCTCTTCTCTGCCTTGGAGGTTTCAGACTCCTACCTGAGGAGTCTTGAGGGCAAAGAGGACAAAAGGGAGCTAGGGGCTCCTGAGCGAGTGAGCTCACCTGGGCAGCTCTTGCAAGCTACCGCAAAATCAAAGGGAGGTCCAGCCTCCTATCGCGAGCGGGGCACCGAGAAGCACGAAGAAAGCAAAAGAGAGAAGAAAGCAACCAAGGGTGGCAACGAGGAGCCACCTTCATCATCGCGGAGAAGCAGGTCTCGACGAGAGAGGAGAAGTGAGAAGAGCCGCAGCAGAAGGAGAAGGAGGATTCGACGAAGAAGATCGTCAAAAGAGGAAGCCGTTGCTGAGAAGAGAAGTCCTAAGGAAGTGGACAGGAAAGCAGGTAGTGAGGAAAGCTACGAAGAGAGTGAGGAAGAGCCGAAAGGAAAGGATAACAAGCGAAGAGCTTCGGGTGAGGGAGTACCGGAGCCTAGGACTCCACCAAACCCACCGAGGAAACCAAGGAGCCCATCGCACAGTCCCAGAGGACACAGAGGAGGGCGAGACGAAAGAGGTCATCGAGGAGGACGAGCTGCGTGGCGAGGTCCAATCCTTGCACCAGGGAACCGTCCCAGGAGCTTCAGGGATCACCCAGACTGGGATCCTAGCAAGAAGTTCAAAAATCGAGGCCGAGGAAAAAGATTTAGCCAAGAAGACCGACGTGAGGCAAAAGGCCGAGGCAAAGCCTCTGCCTGGAAGTATCTCTGATGGCTCCAAAGCTTCGGAGACCGGCCGCAGCAGTGGCCAAACCTGCTCCCAAGAGGGCAGGGAGGTTGAGGCTCAGGAGGCCAGCAGCCGCAGTGAGGACCCCCGTGGAGAAGTTCTTGGCCGGCGAGGAGATCGACCCGAAGGACATCCCATTGGACCAATGGACAGAAGGGAAGCTCATCGTAGTCAGCAAAGGACTTTATTGGGAAGAAGAGTGCCGAGTAGCAGGCGTGATCAAAGGATTAACCATCGAAGGAGGGATGAGCATACTTCGCCTGGACCTTCAGGGAACCGACAACGAGGCGCTGGTCAGATGGAAGGGAGTCAATGGGAGGAGACTCCTCGAGGTCGATCTTTGCAAAGAAGGATGTGTGAACCTATCCAAGGATGGGTTGGTGCACGCCAAGAGAGCTCGGTTGCTGAAGGAGGATGCCCGAGAAGGTTGGGAAGACAATCTTCCCCAAGTGGCCATGGAGGAGGTCGACGAACTGGCCGGACTGCGAGCGCGAGCTTCAGGAGTACCAGAGGGACCGAGAGGAGAAGAGCGACCGAAGGAAAAGACCAAAAGGAAATCTGGAAGTTCAGAGGAGAGTGGAAAAGAAAAGAAAAAGAAGAAGAAGAAAAAGAAGAAAGAAAAGACAAAGGTCTCCGCTACCAAGTCCCTGGACCAGGTCTTCTCGTCCACGGGGCTCGACCCAAAGTATTCAGTGAGGAGAGAGCTGAAGAAAAGAGCCCGAAGGGCAGCAAAGAAGAAGAGTGGAGCGAAGGGATCCGATTCTTCAGGGAGCAGCGAAAGCTCCTCAGGATCAAGCGAAGAGACGGACAACCAAGGACGGTTGTTTGGAGAGGAGGTCAGGGTGAAAGCCATGTGGAAAAGATTCCCAGGAGTTCTGACTCTGGGCGCTGCGGAGGCAATGCAAAGTGCCATCGTGAGTCAGAGTGGACAGCCATGGGACCTGGAGAAGGAGAAGATCCCACCCATATTCAGCCAGTACTGGCGGATGGTGCTGGCAGGCAAGATGGGTGGGCCGATGTCAAGGGAGGCACAGACATTGTGCTTCCTCCAAGACATGCTACTTCAAGGAAAAGTAGCAGGAGCTTGCGACGTAGTGACTCAACGCCTCAAGGCCCTCGAACAGATGAGCGGAGGAGGTCACTACACCATTGCTCAACGACAAGAACTATGTCCTACGGAGGCTGCCACCCTGACAAGTCCCACCGAAAGCATCGAAGCATCGAAGGTCCAGAGGGAAGAAAACAAAGCGAGAGAGGCCGCAGCATCCACGTGGAGAAGGACAGAGTGGGGAAAGAAAGAGGAGGCCAAAGGGAAGTCCAAAGGGAAGGAGCCCAAAGGAAAAGGCAAAGGAAAATGGGAACCCCAACGAAGCGGAAGAGAAGAGGACAAGTCCAAGAAGGAGAAGTGACAAGGGAGCATCCGTGCTCCTCTTCTTTGACTTCCATGAGAGAGGCTAGAGAGGAGGAGTCTGCCAAGGAAGGCTCAGCGATTGAAGGGAGGTGTGATGGGGAAGTCCATCCAATGCCTCCTACTCTGAGGGGTGAGTTTTTCAAGGCTGCTTCCAGGACAGACGTGCCGGGAGCATTGCTGAGTGAGACTGGGCACACGACCAGGGGACTTGGTTTGGGTGATGTAGCTGATTGGTTTTATAGAAGCTTCAAGAATGTCATGGCGGATTTTAACCCACTGCATGCTTCAGCCAAGAGCTCAGGTGGTATTTATCCACTGCCTGAAACCTACGAGGTTATCAATCAGCATGTTGATGCATTGACCCCCAACCAGGTTCACCTTCTACAGATGGTCTGTGCCGGGTTGAATTCATACTACGGTTGCCCTGCGTCCCAGAGAGAGACGCTTTCTTCAGCAGCTGTCACCGCTCTCGAGTCGCTGGCCACGTATGTGATCGATGCCAGCCAGTGGAGTGAAAAGTTCGAAGGTGTTGACTGGGAGGAGTATCTGGCGGTCAAATCGGTGGATTATCAGGGTGAAGAAGTTAAGGTGGCTAAACCTTTTTGCTGGGATAACATTGCACCATCCATGCCTGATGGAGTCGGTACTATTCCTTTGGCTGAGGTCTGTGACTTAGGAACCCGCGAGTTTGTGATGAACTTTGAAGACTACTTGTTGCCCGAGGAAGAACGTCTCCATACACGTCCCCCGCGTATTATGGTTGGTGATCAGGACTGGTATAAGGTTTGCGTTGGACTCCTCGACAAGGGAGTTTGCTGCCTCCTCCCAAAGAGGGAGATAGCAATGGTACAAGGGAGACACGTGTTCAACGGTCTCTTTGCTGTGTCGAAGGGAGAGTTTTCTCCTAGTGGCTTGGAGGTGATGAGACTGATAATGAATTTAGTTCCAACCAACCGGTTGTGCCGAAGCCTGGGTGGCGATATATCAACATTGCCCAGTTGGGCAGGGATGTCGCCCTACCTTTTAGAAGACCACGAAATTCTTCTCATGTCATCGGAGGACATTCGTTGCTTCTTTTATCTGTTTTCAACACCACCCCAATGGTGGCCGTACATGTCGTTTGGAAGGGAGGTGGACACCTCCTTGAACCCCCCAGGTGAACTGGGTCCATGCTTCCTTTGCGCACGTGTACTACCTATGGGATTTTTGAACTCAGTATCGATTGCGCAACATGTACATAGGCGCATTGCACGAATGGCTCTTCATTCTTTGACACCTTCAATTGGACCCCAAAATGAGGTAAGAAAGGATTTGCCTTTTAGTCGGAGCAAGTTCCTTTACAGAATCTACCTTGACAATTTCGATGCTTTGACCAAGGTTGACCGAAAGATGGCATCTCTGTTGGAAGGCTGTTTAACAGCCGAAGTTATGGCCTTAAGGGAAAGCTATGAGGTGGTGGGATTGCCAAGGCACCCAAAGAAGGCTGTTGTGCAGTCTACTTGTGCGGAGATCCAGGGAGCAATTGTCAATGGAGTCACTGGACGGGTCACTCCCAAACCTCAAAAGGTGTTGAGGTACATTGAGTTGGCTTTGCATCTCCTTCGGAAGGGAAATGCTTCTCAACGTCAGCTCCAAATCGTGTGCGGAGGCTTTGTCTACTGTTGCATGTTCAGACGTGCACTTCTTGGTAGCCTTAATGCCGTTTGGAGTTTTATCTCATCCTTTGGGAATGATCCTCCTGTTGTCCGTCGCAGGTTGCCTTTGAGTGTACAGGTGGAACTTTGGCGATTCATCTGCATTTCCCCCCTTGCCCAGATGAACCTGAGGGCTCCTTTGAAGGGAGCTGTGTCCGCATCCGATGCCTCTGAATACGGAGGCGGCTTCTGTATCAGTGCTGGGCTCACTCCAATGGGATGCCACGCCTCTACTTGCCATGTTCGTGGTGACCTTCCGGATCTGGATGACCATGTTCAGGTTCTGACTGTCGGTTTGTTCGATGGTGTGGGAGCCCTAAGAGTTGCTGCTGACTGCTTATCTTTGCCAATGGCTGGGCACATCTCCTCAGAGATTTCTGCTGAAGGGAGGCGTGTCCTTGAGACCCATTTTCCGGACTCCGAACCGGTTGGTGGGGTTGAAGGCATTGATGATGAGATGGTGTTGGGGTGGTCCCTCAAGTATAGCAACGTGGGTGTTGTTTTGGTGGCTGGGGGGCCACCCTGTCAGGGAGTGAGTGGCTTAAATTATGATAGAAAGGGATCCTTGAAGGATGCCAGAAGCAAACTGTTTCAGCACGTACCCCGCGTCTTTAAGCTTTGCCGCAAGCACTTCAGGTGGGCCCAGGTGCACTATATGATGGAGAGCGTGGCGTCGATGGACGAAAAGGATAGGGTGATTATGAGCAAGGAAATTGGCTCAGTGCCATGGCGCATTGACCCTAGTTGCATCGCACTCTGTCGTCGTCCTAGGTTGTACTGGGTCTCTTGGGACTTTGTTGAAGGGAGTGGTGTTGTCCTCACTCCTCCAGCCTCTACAGGTTGGGATGCTCTTGGTCATGTGGAATTGTTTGCTACACTTGACCCCCAAGACTTTGTAGTTTCTGGATGGAAGCTCAATGGAGAGGTTCTGCCCACCTTCACTACGTCACGTCCTCGAGATCATGAAGGAAACCGCCCCGCTGGGTTGCATCAATGCAACTCCCATGAACTTGCACGATGGCGTTCAGACCGACACAGATATCCACCTTATGTCTACCGTGATGTGAATGGTCTCTCCAACAACCAGGGAGAGTGGCGGTTGCCCTCCATCCAGGAAAAGGAGGTCATCATGGGATTTCCGGTGGACTTCACAAGCCCATGTGTGAACAAAGGGTCACAACATGGGGAAGCTTACATGGATGTGCGCCACACCCTCATCGGCAACTCGTGGCATGTGCCCACGGTGACTTGGATCCTCAAAGAGTTGTTCTTTCCCTTGGGGTTGACTGCGCTGGATTCTTTAGAAAAAGTTGTGCAAGCCACAACCCCTGGTCAAAGTCAGTCTTTGGCCACTTTCCTTCGAAGACCACCCCTCCGTCAAAGACGCCAAGGGGGTGGCAATGGCTCTGAGTTGGAACTGACAAAACGTTTGGTCAACTTTGTCAGTGTGAAAGGAGAAGATTTGCTGCTGCAAGCGACCAGTGAGAATCAGGTCAAATTTCACAGGTTGCGCACTTCGGTGCCCAGCCGTCTATGGAGATGGCGCACCATCTGCGGATGGGCATGGAAACATGCTGGCTTTCATATAAACGCGCTTGAACTCCAAGCTGTCTTGACAGCGCTACAGTGGCGCCTCAATCGCAAAAGGCACTTGCGATGCCGCTTCGTGCATTTAACAGATTCGTTAGTGACATTACACTCCTTGACGCGTGGGCGTTCGAGCTCGCGCCGGCTTAGGCCGATCCTTTCAAAAATCAACGCGCTACTTCTGGCCGGGGACGTTAGGCCTGTCTGGGCCTATGTGTCCTCAAAGCAGAATCCTGCAGATAGGCCTTCTCGAAGGCCAGTCCTAAAGCAATGCCTAAAAAGAAGACGCTAGAAGGTAAGACCAGACAGCAGCGCATTGATCAAAGAAAGGAATTAGGGAGTTTGAAGTCACTAACAGTCATGCCTAAGACCCGCAAGCGTTACGACCACGCCTTGAACTTGTTCTTTGAATACCTCAAAATGGAGCACTTGACTTTGCCTAAACAGCGATCAAAGTTGGATGACATCGTTGCCGACTATATAGAGTATTGCTGGGAACGTGGAGAAGGACGCGCTTTGATGTCTGACACACTTGCAGGCCTCCAGGATGAAGACCCTAAACTGAGGGGCATGCTTCCTTCCTCATGGCGACTCATGAAGGCATGGGTCCAACATGAAATACCTGCTCGTGCCCCACCTCTACCAGAAGTTGCTCTTCATAGCTTAGTCGGGTATGCCCTTTTCAAGGGAGACCAGATGTTCGCATTAAGTCTCCTGCTGGGGTATTATGGCATGCTTCGCACCGGAGAATTGCTCAGTCTTTCCCGTCAGCATGTCGAGATAAGTTCCGAAAATGGGCCAGCAGTCATATCTTTAGGTTTGACTAAGTCTGGACGTCGTCAAGGTGCTGAGGAAAGCATCACCATCACGGTCTATGAGGTTACCCGAAGGCTTTATCAATGGAAACAGTCTCGCATCCCATGGCTGGTGCCTTCAGCCTATAAGTGGCGAGTCACTTTTGCCCGTTATTTAGAAGCACTGGGTCTTACCGCTTTCGAGTTCAGACCGTACTCGCTTAGGCGAGGTGGATCGACATTTTGGTTCACCCGCCATGGGTCTTTTGACCGCCTCCTAGTGCAAGGGCGGTGGTCTGCAATCAAGACAGCAAAGATATATATAAACAGTGGGCTTGCCACTTTGGCCGAAATGAAGTTACCCACTAAGGACCTGAAAGGTTTCACTTCCATTTATCTTCATGCTATGAACAAAACGCTTCCGAGCCTTGAGCTCACTCGTAAAACGAGTAGTTCAGGGGGACGCGGAAAGAGCACCAAGAGACAAAACGTTCCAGTTTTTCTTTCTTTCCTTCGCAGAGTTCAGGGGGTAACTGAACCTTTTTTGGCACTTAGTGACTTAAAGGCTTCCTGGCTTGGCGGAAGATCCTTTAAGGAGTGCCTCAGTGAACCTTGGTGACCTAGTCCACTTGGCTTGGCAGGTGAGTCTGGGAAGGTTCAAAGGAGTTTTTAGGGAATAAGCTCCTTCACAAATTTGTGCTTAATCTTTAATTTTGACAAACTAGGCTGGCATGCAGTGAAGAAAAGGTGTGTCCTAGTCTTTGTTCTAACGTTTCGGGAGTAAAGACGTAGACCACCATCTTTCTTCATCTAGTCTCGGTTCAAGCTCCCTCCCTTCCCGGCCCATAATGGGTCAGGAACCAGGAAAGAGCACCAAGAGACAAAACGTTCCAGTTTTTCTTTCTTTCCTTCGCAGAGTTCAGGGGGTAACTGAACCTTTTTTGGCACTTAGTGACTTAAAGGCTTCCTGGCTTGGCGGAAGATCCTTTAAGGAGTGCCTCAGTGAACCTTGGTGACCTAGTCCACTTGGCTTGGCAGGTGAGTCTGGGAAGGTTCAAAGGAGTTTTTAGGGAATAAGCTCCTTCACAAATTTGTGCTTAATCTTTAATTTTGACAAACTAGGCTGGCATGCAGTGAAGAAAAGGTGTGTCCTAGTCTTTGATGATTTTTCATAGCGGTTGGGTAGTGGTTAGTAAGTGGTTGGTGGTTTGATTGACATGTTTTATTTTCCCTATTAAAAAAAACAACTGTTGGTTGACTAATATTTGTCCTAGGAGTTGAACCACCAATCAGATATATAATGATTACATAAGAATGGTCAATTTTAACCGGCGTTTTCTTGTTGCAAAATACGTTCTGAAAAGGCTCATGACATGACATGAAGTTCTACCAAGATGTCCCAAAGACATCGGTTCCTTTTCCTTGCTCCCACTTTGCAGGTGCAAGTGATGCAAATCTTGGGCACGACTGGAACCCCAAGAAGTGTGTTGTTTTGTGGCACCAAGTTGGTGGTCCAGCCATGTCTCATGGCTGCCGAAGCCGCCCGGCCAGGTCCTACCATGTGTTCAGCTGGCAAGTGCTTCTGCAAGCCCGGGCTCTGTGCAGAGGCGCGCTTGGCCATCGAATCATGGACGCCACCTCTGCCAGCCCCCAGATGTGGATGGCTCATAGTGTGCCCATGCCCCCCCAATGCTTGACGCATCTTGACGCTAAGAGAGGATTGACATCAGGAAACCTCCTTCTTGGCCCCAAATGAACCGACAGCTTGTTGGTGAACTGTCAGCCTTTTTAAGCTTCGCTGGATCACGGCTTTACCATGTTTTACTCAAAATAAGTTGGCCATAATGTCCGTTTGGAGTCTTTGTTGACTTCTCCCGACGTGCTCTCATAGTTATACAATGGTAAATTTTGTTGGAAATGAAGGTTGACCATAGCCTTGCACAACTACTCCGTGGATGTGAGCCAATGAACGGCTGAAACCATTCATCGAGCAGCCCTCGAACATGTTGATCCCAACCGTTGGTGGTCATGGTATTGTCTACTGTGTGACATCTCCATGATTCTTGTTAATAATTTTGCATGGTAGGTGAATAAGGAGGCAATGTGAATATAGCTTGTTCATTGCTTCTACCATTGCTGAGGTTGGTTGAATAGCCTGTCATCAGGTTGGAAAAACATCCCATCGCCAGGATGGCTATTGCATGCCTCCGCGGGTCATGAGCTCTGATTTGGGAAGCGGTGCAGATGAGGAGCGGGGCATTGGATGCGTGGCTGCCAAGAATGGCCAATCTGAATATGCAACTGATTCGCGGGTTGCTCGAGATGATCCAGCTATCCAATCAAAACATTGGTAGGTAGGGCAAGTCCTTTGAGAAACCCATGAGAAAGAACATTCCCTGAAGAAGAAACACACCCAAACCCATTCAGAGATTCCATTTATTCAGGGCGGTTTTGATCGCAGCCTCTCCAAACATTGCAGCTCGAGCTGTAGCACCTGTAGCTGGTGATTCGCGTGTCAAGTTCATGCAGTTTTAAGAAAAAGACCTATAGTCATTCAAATCACAGCTACAATTAATAGTTGATTGGTCATTCAAAAAGTTTTGATTGGTCAATTTCACCGAGTCGTGAACTCGATTGAAATGCCTTCGCCCCTCCTATCATCACTCAGCCCTGAGACGTGCCTTCGTGGCTGGCTTCATGGCTCGCCGTTCCGCC
>VSDK01019956.1:5121-96490 GCA_009767595.1 Symbiodinium kawagutii | reverse complement strand
GGCTCGGCATCCCGCCGCCAGGACTGCGAAGTGGATACGGGTGGTACCTGCAAATTCCTGTGGTGCAACCACTGGCGAGGCGAGAACCAGGGGTTGCTGGGATGGGACGGGATGCCCTCCTGGAATTTGGACATTTTGCATGACGACGATGCTCGGTGTTGCCTCAAAAGCATACTTTGAGGACAACGAATCCTATGTCCTATATCCCCTAGGGATCAGCTATGTGTGTGATGTGAGCCTTGTGGGGGTGCAATTAGAAAAACACTCACGCACATACAATCAAACACACAGACCATATTTACATAACATGTTAGTATTGGCAGTATTGGTGTATGACATGTGTGAATGTGCCACACTGGCATAATCAAGCATCATTATTTGCATCATCCAATATGCATTTAATACATATCATATATATATATATACACATAAATCTGCAGTTTATGTTCGCTTGGCAGTGCACCGAATGATGACATCGCTGAGCCAGGTCCCACCTCCTGCATCGATGGAAAATGCCAATGCCGGGAAGGCTATTGTCAAAAGGCCCTGTGTTTCTTCTGGAGCTGCTAGGGTGGTTGATGCAAGGATTCTCTTGTACCAAACGGCGGGTGTTGTGCCAAACCTCCCAGTGAATCAAGATGGGATGTTTGGCGTGCAAGGTTCTAGGCCAACAGTCGTACACACCGGAGTCGCAAATGGCGCTATGTCAAAGCGTAAGGAGTCACACAACTCCAGCTTGCATTGTTCATAGCTACGACCTAATTGCGGATGTGAAAAAGACCAAAGAAGTGGATCATGGGTCATGGACCCTCATGGGAGTTGCATGAATTGGACCGGTTGGTGGCAAGACTGGGCAATTTAACACCTCGAACGTTTGTATATTTGCACCTGGGCCAAAATGATCCAAAATACACTGATTGGACAAAATCACAGACACACACACACACACACATAAACGCACATGATACGCGTGCATATATTCATATAGATATATTATACATCTGTGCATGGGTGCATGCGTACCTATCCATTTCGAAGGATGCAGGACCGCGACGATAGGTTGTGGGATGCTTGGAACCATAGTGGCATACCCATAATCATCAAAACCGGCTACATCATCAATACTGTGGAATGATGTTTGAAACATTCCCATGTCAACTATTGAACCATCAACTAACGATTATTAACCATGGGCTAGTTGATTATTAACATCAACCCAGTGTAAACCATTAAGTAACCATCAGATTCACCTTCAACCATCCTCAACCCCATTCATGGATATATGGGTTTTTCTCAAAACAGGGGTACCCCCAAATCATCCAATATTAAGGATTGACAGACAGTAACAGACCCACATTGTTGGGGGGGTCCCTATTTTAAGAAACCTCCCTCCAAGTTTGAATCTGCAACCTTTCGATAGGACGTCCTTGGCTCTTCCCTGTTGGCGACACGCCAGCAACCAGCAGCAGTTGCCACACCTCGCGATCGCTTCTAAACGCTACGGATCACCTCTGAGCGGATATCAGGGGGTAAATCACCCACTATTGAAATCTGTATGTTGATGATTGGAAAATTGAGTTGAACTGGATTAACAGCCCTGTTTTATCATCAAAACCCATCAGATATAGAGGCTTGATTAGGAGCCGGACCTCCCACTACTCAACACTCAACACTGCCACTGTTGGGTGTACCTCAACCCGTCGCCAGGGCGGGAAATGTGAGCCCAAGCTGAAGAAAAGCTGAGCGGTGGCACACGGCACGGTGTGGTGAGCTGGTCGGTGAATTTTTGCCTTGGGAATGGTCAGTGCTTGGCAACCAGCACAGAACTGGCTGGTGGTTGGGATGGACGGAGGGCAGGAGCCAGGAGTATTCTCCCTTTCAAGGGGGGGCTAGGCCAGGAGCTACCAGGAGTACCCGTTCACCAATGGTCAGCTGGTAAAGAACAGGTGGTCACTCGCAGGTCACGGGTGTTGGCCATGTTTTGCTTGTCAGATCGAACCGGGAGGTCGAAGTCGGTTTCTCAGGGACCACTGGTGAATTAGGAGGGGGAAGGTTATACATGTAGATAGAATACACACATATTCCGAAGGGAGCGTGGATTCAGCAACGTGTGTGGGCACACCAGGAGTCACCACATGAACCTTCCTCGCAGGGGTTCTAAGGTTTTTTTGCCGTTGATGATGGTATAATAGGGGGTGACCAACATCAATAGTGTTTAAGCGGCTACTAGTGGGGAAGCGCTCCCCTTGTTGTTTGCTGATCCAGTAGAATTGCGTTCCAGATTCTTGTTCACAATCTCGGCGCAGTACCATTTGTCATGTTTCAAACCACAAGGCATGACCTTCAATCAATTAAGCTCTTGCTGACCAGTTCGCTTTCAGAGTGGCAGGTTAGGTGCGGCATCACTCAGTTGAGACGTGCTATGTTGTTGGTGTTGATCTTTGTTCTCTTGGTTGGAGTGCGACAATGCCAAATTACCTGTGCCAAATGGTGCTGCAACTACATTTATGTTTCATAACCTGGATTTTGCGGCATCCCGTGCCCCAAAGCCGCGTCAAGCTCTTTGTCAAACATTGGAATGGCTTGAAGCCAGTCACAAAGTAAAGTTTTGTGAAGATAGTGCAGCTTTGCCACGGTCAAAGCACCTGTGGCATCGGACTTTTTCGAAGGAAGTTGGCCTAGAAGACTGGAGCAGACAATGGGGTTGTCGTGGGTTGCCCCTAAACAAAGGGTGTTCTCCGAGACCATTGACAAGAACTATATAGTGACCTTCAACATGGGGGAGGATTCTGCAAATTAATTTTAGATACGCGGGTTTCGGATGGGCGACCGTGTTGTAGTTTTGCAGGCGAACAGTGTAGATCAAATCAGCGGCCGGTGGTGGTCGCCACCACATGGTATGCAACACTGTATGAGATTGATCCATCCCTTCTAAGCAACCAGCACTGGTGAAGAATCCAAGTTTCACCTGATCTGGATCATTCACTTCAAAGATATCTTCGATGGGTGGATCTTAAATTTGACAATTACATACAATTCATAGCATCTTATATGAAATCTCTCATATTTAGATTGCTATACTGATCATCCAAGCGATGGAGAGAGAGAGAGAGAGAGATCATCCAACCTGACACAATTCTGACCTCAATCATCCCCAAATGGGTGTTTCTTGAAATAGGGAACCCCCAAAACTAGTGGGTCACTATAAATGATAATTGGGGGCCCCCCTATTTTGAGAAACACCCAAATAGAACAATAACCATACACATATTACCTGACACAATCTGGACCTCAATCATCCCCAACACTGTCAGAGCCGAAACCTTCAATCATCATCCCCAAATGGGTGTTTCTTGAAATAGTTCGGACCTCAATCATCCCTTAACATAACAAGAAATACAATAACCATTGACCCATCATCCCCATACACAGTCGCCGTTCGACGCCGCTCAGGCGGCATGGACTCGCCTGGAAGTCCCCTGGGCGCTCATCGACTCGGAACTCACCCAGCTGGACTGGGGCCCAGCTGGGAGCAAGGCATGCACACGGCTAAGCAAGGCTTCACCATGCTTAGCCGGGGCTGAAAAATGCCGCAGATATGCTGATTGCTGGTTATTTGATGGTCATCCAATGCTTATCCAATGGTTATCGGATGGTTTATCCATACTTCTTTGCTTGTCGTTTTCAAGCCTTTTTGTCGTGGTTGGGTATGTTGAATGGCGTGGTTTGTTGTCTTCAGGATTGTGCCACCTGGCATGTTGAGAGCGTCATGATTCTGGAACTCAGTGTCGGCGTTCTTGGTCGGTGAACCAGCTGAAGAAACATCATCGGATCTTCCAGGGTGTTGCGTAGCCTACCTCTTCTGCACAAGGAAAATTTGGTGGTTTCTTAAGATTGGGGAACCCTACAAAATGTTTGTTTTAATGCTTTGAAGGGTTTTTATTATGTTTTATTAGACGATTTGGGGGTACCCCATATCTCCACAATTGGTCGAGCATAAGATGGCGCTAGAACCCTTGCTGTTTGTCTAGCGACTGGCAACCACGGAGCACAGCCGGTCCAGGAGAACTCTGAGACCGTCCGAGCGGCCACCCGGCACACTTTGCCTATACGTTTGCGGCTGGTTCAGTGGCAAAGTGAATAGGGCCCAGTGCCATGCGGAGAGAGGGAGCGGGAGTGCTTGAGGTAGGGATATGTAGGGATGAATGGCGAGAAAATGCGAGAAATGATAGAGCACTCGGGGGGATCTGACATGTGGGGCGAGAGATGATTTCGAACATGTTGGAACTTTTTTCCTTTCTCCTGCACTGGGACGTGTGAAGGATGCTAGAACATCAGGTTCGCACCTGTGGAGATGTTTCACCCCGAGGCTGGCCATTGCAGCAAAAAGAGTAATTTCATGTAATTCCCCGGGATGGCACACTGGGGAGGTGCAGTCACATGTTCAAGAGGTTTATGAACAGCATAAGTCCAGGCCATATGTTCATGCGTGGGCATTCAATGGACTTCGAGCTATCGGCTTTTCAGCTGCCGGTCCCCCCAGCAGACTGTGACAAACCAAACACACTGGGCATACCACTAGTAACCATCATGAGCATTTCCAACAGCTCATGAGCACACTGGGCATTACTAACAGCAGTTCTATGCCACTATCACCAGCCATTACTAACAGCTCATGAACTACCAATGAGCATACCAGTCAGAATTGAGTTTTCGTGATCTACCTGGTACTAGTGCACCCTTGTTGTGCTTGGTGAAACATGGTGAGAACCATCTCGGTGTACACCATCCATGGACCAAGTAAGTTCATCGGCAACTTAGTCCCTTCGTCAGATGTAGAAGATCAAGCTGGAAGACAAGTTGCAGTCCTGTGCCAATGGTCCAAGTTCCAGGATGTTACCTTGTTTGGATGCTGGGTTGCTGGGTTGCTGGGTTGCTTGGCCGGCTGCTTGGCCGGCTGCTTGGTTGGTTGGTTGGTTGCTTGCTTGCTTGGTTGGTTGGTTGCTTGGTTGGTTGCTTGGTTGGTTGGTTGGTTGGTTGGTTGGTCGTGACGTCTAGTGCTTCGAACCTGGCAACTTGGCTCCCAGTGACGCGCGGCAACATGAGAGCGTCCTTGCTCCTCGTTTCGTTGCTGCGAAGCAGCGAGGGCGGATGGATCACAGGAGCCTTGGTGACAATCATGAGCTGGTGGGTGGTTGGATTGACATGATTTATAGGGAGGTTTAATGGTCAATGATAGGGAATGATAACCAATAAGAATGGTTAAACAACTACAATTGTTGGTGGTTTGATTGACTTTTGCATTTCCCTATGTAGTTATCAACAAAGAGGGGTTGAACACACCAACTAGTGAGTCATGTTCAACCGTCATCATTCGTCATCATCAGTTCGCGAGTCGTCTATGAGTCACCACTAGCTGGGCTCAGTGGCCGTCCCGTCTTAGTTTCCCAACAAAGTACAGTACATGCCTTGGCCAAGTTTTTTGAACAAGGGGCACATGTTGGCAAGACAACGACTTGGAAGGGTATGTTTCCGTTTGATAGGTCTGACCCTGTGGTGTGTTATCAGATGTCTAGCCAACCCGACCCACAGAATTTGCGGCGTATTGCCAAGTACATTAGTGTGCTGCTGAAACATAAACGTGCTTCGGCTGCATAGCTTTTCTTGTCTGTACTCTCCTGCCACAGTGGAGTCCAATCACGGTATAATGCCTGGGTTGGATTGCGAGACTTGTCCGCGAGAGCCATTATTTTAAACCACCAATAGGCATCATTGATTATCATCAACAAGTGTAAACCATCATTGGTCATATCTTAGCCATGATTAAGCATCACTATCATTAGCCATCACTAACCACAAACCATTATTAACCATCACAAACCATCACTAATCATTACTGTCATCAAGTAACCACCATGGCAAATGATCATTCACCATCATTGTCCATGAATCAACCGCCACTACCCAGTGCTTGGTATCATGAAAAAATCAGTACCTACAATATTCCTTTGAAAGTTGGATAGTCATAGGGGTGAAGTATAATGGTTAACGATGAATAGCAGAAACTATTTGTTATGGCTGATGATGCTTAACCATAGTTGTCAACGTAGATGGTTTATGATGATCATACAGGAAAGTCATTTGTCAATAATGGCGTACGGCGCATGCAGTTGATGTGCGGAAGACTGCAGTGCCCCATACAGGCCGCATGCAGTTCATGTACGGAAGACTGCAGTACCCCATACAGGCCGGTCACTTTCCTAACTTCAGTCATATCAAACCTAAATGATCACAAAAATGGTATAGTTACCATCTGCTTATCACCTATAACCTGGCAATTACCCTGGTATCATTTTATTTGAATGGTAGCTACCATCTACTTGACCTACCTAGGTTGCCCTACTTATATCGAACCATAGTTGGTAGTAATCATCTACTTAAGTGACCTAAGTAGCTAACCTAGTACTTACCCTAGTGCCTAAGTCACCCAGTCGTCACCCAGTCGTCCCCCTACGCTCCCTATTTACGGGGCCCCACGACCCCGCGACGTACTGCGCAACGTGGTCACCACGAGCTTCGCCCCAGGGCAAGCTGCCGAGTCCTGCACGGACGCCTGCGCTCGGGAAGCTGCCGGCAGCTGTGGCTTGGGCGGGAAGGGACGGCAACCAGGCAGGGGATACGTATGGTCAACCGGTACGGTTCATAGTGGTCAGTTGGTGGGTGATAGTTGGCTATCATGGTGGTTAGTAGTGGGTAGTAACGACTAGTGGTGATCAATAGTGGTGGTCAACAGTGGTTATAGTCAACCATTAGGGTGACTCATAGCGGTTCATAGTGATTCAGAATACTTAATTCGGCGATGTATACTGGTTAGTCATGGTCGACCATTATGATTATGGCTCAATTTGTGGTTGTCAAGGTTGATAGTCGTGGACCGAGGTGATTATTTTGGCCAATTGTTTTTTCTTGGCTAATTAATTCAAATTTGGTTTCGGCGAGATTACGAATGGTCAAGCAAAATCACGGTCAGTTTTAAGTTGATCATTAGCCAGCAGTATAGTTATTATTCAAAAGTTAGATCACTCAAACCGGTTGACCAAGTTGCAATCAGTCGTGACAATTGTCAAAAATGGTTCCTGTGATTATTGCCATGGCGTTACTGCAGTGTTTTTTTGATGCTCAAGAATGGTGGCCAATTGATGACTGAGAATGGCTAATATTGGCTAACTGTGGTTCATGATCATGGTTGATGGCTACTCATATTTACTTAGGGTTAATCATGTTTGACCAAGGTTCATTCATGGTTGAGAATGGTTTGTATATGGTCGGGAACGGTTGACGGTCGTTAACAATGGCTAACTATGGTCGATCATGCTGATTCTAATGTGATGGTTCGGAACGGTTGTTTCTGCCCAACCGATGTATGATGCATCCCCTACCCATACCGGCGCTGTGATTGCTAATGAAACGATGAGTTGTTGCACATCGATGAAGTTTGATCGTGATCTATGACAGTGGGCAATCATCAATATTGATTCAGTGGTCTTTGCTCGCACTTAGCCCAGCTCATCTCCTCGAGAAGGCGGTGGACAAAGATTCACTGAGAGAAATTTGCTTCATGCCGGTTGAGACTGGTTAGTTCTGAGGGTTGCTACGACGAACTTCATCACGACATATCAATTATGATGTTGCCAGTGCTGATTTCGTGCCATCTATTTACAGCCATGGCTGATCATGGCACGGTTGATGGCGGTCCTGCTCGATAAGGAAAGAGAACTGGTAGGATTGGTAATTATATGAACCAAGTTGTCAAGATACATAGTCACTAACCTTAAGAACCTATTAGTCAAACGGTTGATCATGGAAGATCCCAACAATGGCTACTAGTGCCAGCAGGGGCCCCAACGGAAAATGATACACCGTCCAATGGGGGATAGCAACCAACATCAACCAACATCAACCAACAACACTGGTCAAATGCTCTGATTCCTGCATCAACTAACATCAATAAACTGCAATATAACCCACAATTAACCACCTGATGGCTATGTGCCCATGGCTTCACCCATGGCTTCACCCGTGGTTTTCAACGGTTGCTGAACCCACTGCAGCACCACAGGCGCCGCATGGCTCAGGTGATGCCACCCGGATGCAGGCCGTGACGGCCGCATGTGCCGGGAGCGCGTGGCGCTTGCTGAACGAAGTCTGGGGCTCCACCAGTGCCGTTGGCAGCGCTGGTGGGTGCGCATTGTATGACCGTTGGCTGGTGAAGGTAATGGTTGATTCAATGCTGGTGCAAAAAGATGCAAAAAGCATCAAAAAGCACTTTAATCTCTTTTTCTTCGAAATCATCAAAAAGCATCAAAAAGCACTTTAATATCTTTTTCGTTCAAATCTCTGGCAAAGCACTCAGTCGGAACAGACCACGTGCTGTCAATGAACCATTCCTGACGACCTTGCTGCAGAAACACATCGCAAACATCCCAACTTTGGTCAGTGAGGTGAGCAAGTGATGGTGGTTGATTGGTTTGGATCACTCACGTTGCACCAGGCATGCAGCGATACCGGCCATGCAGGTTGATCCCACCGTTCACCAACCCATTGGTTTATCTCCTTTTGATTCCTGGCCTTGGACATCAGAGAGAGATAGATTTGTTTTAGAAACCTAAAAGACCTTTTACAAGTACGACATGAATGATGTATATATTTTACTACATGTGCAGCATGTGAAAATGTAATATTTCTACAGCTTCACCTCTTGACATGCCTCCTCCAGCGTAGTCGTCGGAGTCGCAGCTCCCAGCCCTCCGCGCCACCGAGGTGATCCCAAGACGTGCACGGCGAGTTTCCTGCAGCAAGACGAAGCTGCAGCTCCTTTGTTCGACGGATCCGATTGCCTGGTGAGTCTCTGGGCGGCTGCGATGTTGCGACGTTTGTTGTGGTGGGTTGGGGAGCGAACCACTGGGAGGGAAAGGCTGGGCTTGAGGCAGGCTGATGTTGCATATGAGAAGGAGGGCACGGCGAGGCACAAGTGGGATATTTGGGGTCTTGTATTGGAGACATGCACCATGGATGATTGCATGTTGTGCGGTCACGTAAGGGTTGGCCGATGATGGTCGAAACACAACTGATTGCATTGCGCATTGCTGGATTCTGTTTGGCTGATTCCACATTCCAAACGTTTGGGGAGAGAAATGGGGGAGTGAGAGCTGCTGCGAATGCGTCTATTTTGGAGTGCCCCTCCTGCCTGCTTTCTCTGCACGTTTCGTTAATTTTGCATCAGCTTGTTTGTTGATGAATCTTCCGATGATGATGTTTAGCAGTAGAAACCCTTGAGAAAAACGATGAAAACTAAGTTTGCTGTTACTGTGAGGGTCTGTGACGTAACAGTGTAACATGTCTATTGACATGTTTGTGTTTGGGTATAGTTGTTCAGGCAGGTAGGCATGCACACAATCTCTTTGGTGTAGTTGAATGAGTATATACTTAAGAACTTGAAATTGTAGCTCTTCAATCAACCATACAATGCCCCCTTTAGCGTTTGGTGTTCCCATGTTTGAAAAACAACCCGCCGAAGGACAGGCTGCACAGCGCTACAGCAGTCCTTCCAAAGTGTATTAAATATATGTCCTCACCACTTTTTTAGATAAATACTGTGGAACTTGATGGTAGTTTGATAGACAACTTCGAGAAAACTATACAGCTATGTGTTTGCCATTTACTAAACAGTAATCTTCTATATCAGTGCAGATGGTACCTCAGATTTGTCGCCGTGCTTCCACCTTACCGCAGCCTCATCCGAGGCACAAATGTCCAGTCGTTGCTTGGCTTAGCGAGGTGCTGGGATGACGGGCCCCTCCAAACGTCCATGGTTTTCATAGGGAAAGCTAGGAGCAAACTTGGCGCATCATTGAATTGGTTCACAGGAACATCTATAGGAAACCCTGGTTATAACATGTTATAACCATCAATTATCGGGTTTCCGGTTGATTTTCCCATCAACCAAACCAGGGAGGGTAACATCATGATGCATGTGTCATCAAATGCCATATGTTTCAAAGCTTCAGGTACTGGTATATTCACAAAAATCACGATGTTTGGTATTTCGTAGCTGTCGAGTGTGACCATTTTGCGGAACAACCATGGTGTTGCACAACCACACCGTGCCACAACAGAACCTGATGTGAAGCAGTTGTTGCCGATGGTTTTTTGGTGATCTGCGGGGATTACTCATTCGTAAAGTTTGATTTTTGTCTTTGAATAATATATAACAGACAATGAGGACATATAATTGGAAATCCTGGTTAGTAACCACATACATATAGGATTGTAGAATTGCATAGTTTACAGAAAAAACAACATATGTAATTTTTAACGAGGAACCAATGCCAACGTTGCTGTTTGAATATCCCCAACACTGCAAGAGGTGCATTTTTGTTCGTTGGTTACCCCGACTTCAGCTCTCGAGTGACAACATCTTCCAGGATGGCAACCCCCGTGCAGTCATGGTTCAGCGTCACAACACCTGATTTTTATGCAATGCAACTCAGTGTTTTTGTGGGGATTCATGCTGACAAAGAAATCTCTGATGCAGAATGGTGAATTCTATCATGGACCATGGATGGTTCATGGGATGACTAGTCCTATGGTCGTACGGTGGTTTCTCAAAAATTGGGACCTCCAATAATGGTTGGCATCTTACTAAAAGTGCATTTAAAAAACAGCAGATAAACGGGATGATGACAACTGCGGGTACCCCAAACTGACTTGAGAATCTATGATTCGTTGATGGTTCTGGTGGATGACCACGTCCAACAACAGGGTCCAGAACTTTTCGGCTCTGGGAGATGCTGAGGTAGCAGCTAGTCATGGCCGGTTGTATCACCCATGACTGTTCCGTGGTGCCCGGGTAGGAACATGTAGGAGCCCAATGTATTGTATCACCTGCTTGCGACTGTCATGTCATGAAAGTATCAGCAGTTCCGTTTTTCAAGATGGTGGTTTCTCAAAATAGGGGACCCCAAAAATGGTTTGTTTATGACTATAAATGGTTATGACTAGAAACGCCCATATTAGTGAGTATTGTTGTATCACTTCAGTGATTGTTCGTTTACAATACTTTCTTCGGTGACCCCCGAAGAGTCAGATCAGATCAAACCCCTTTCCCGACGCAAATGTAGAGAGAGAAAAGTTTGTGGTAGTAACAGTTTCAACTACCCATAGTTGGCAAAGGTCAATGGCTACCTGTGGTGAATGATCCTCATGTGAAATAGTGGCCTTTAGTGACTACGTAAGCATCGTTGAAAGTGATTGCACATTTAAAATGGTTCCAGCCATTGGTTACTCATCAAGTGTTGCAACCAAGCCGTTTCAGAAATTTTTATTTGAACCCATGATGAAAATGGCAGACACATGGCAATCGACCACTTCCATGATTAGTTGAAGCCATGAATCACGAGATTTGATGTTGAGAATGGCTGGCAACCCAACCAGTGGTGAATGGCAACCAACCAATGGTTCACCAACTGCTTGGTACAATGAAGCTGTGCTGGGGGACACTCCCTGGGTCACTCCTCATCTCTCAGGTCATGCGATGCCCAACCCGATGTCACTTCCCAGCGCCTTTGTTGCTGCGGCAGCTGTGACTTTGACGCGGGATATTGCGCAGAGGGCTACTCCCCCAGCAGCAACGCCGTCAACGAAGAGGACTGCTGTGCTGCTCAATGTGCCGCGGCCACTCGCCCTGGTGTTAGGATGTTTGATGAGCAATGAATCAACAGTTGATAGTTGTTGCTTGAACAATGGGCTGTGAAACATTGTGAAACGCCAAGCAGTCTGACTGGAACATGATTTTCAAGCGCAGTCTGACTTTTTGAGCCAACAATCTTTTAAGCAAAGACTGACTTGAACATGATTTTTTGAAGAGACAGATTTTTGGATCGTGCTAGATATATATATATATATCGTAGAACTTTCATGATTGGTTCCCTATTTTGGTTGGTGGTTTCGAACTTTTGAACATGTTTTTGATTTGGGACGGTTGGTTGCCCACTGATATTTTTCACAGGTCTTACAAGCACTAACCAGTTGTTTCCTTCACCATTCCGCACCAGATTGGATCAGCAAAGGTCTCGAAGTCAAAGCCGCCTCACTTGGGAACTCAGGGACTATGATTGGTCAAGTGCTGCCCATACATGCCGTCGTAGTAACGGCCGTGCGGGGCAACCCATACTTGTAAGTCATGACATGTTGTCTTGAGACACGGAATGATAAGGCACCTTCATATAGCACAATTTAATACAATGTGTAAATATACATTTTTTTTGGTGTGTGTGTGTGTCTATCAATGCATAGCTGGCTATGCTTCCGCGGTTGCCCTGATTTGGCAACACGTGACGTTCATTTATCCTTCCACTTGCCTCCCGTGTTGGTGTGGACTGACTGCTGGGCAGATGGGAGCAGCATGGATTCACCACGCTCACCCTCCCTGGCCGGGATCATGAATCAACCGACGTGAAATAGGCATTTGCATTTGAAGGATCATATGAATTGTTTCATGAGAGGATCATCAATATCATCAGCTCAACCAGTTGATGATCATGCATTGTTTCAGCTTTTACTTTGGAGACGCTTATCAGCTTTGCCCGCGAAGCAGGTGGAAGAAGCAGGTTTCTGATGGAACGTATGTAGGTATGTTATCTCCTCAAAAACATGTGCCGCATGATGCGCCAGGAAATGCAGATGTGGGCCATGATCGCCGGTTTCGGTGTTGGCTTTTGCTTTGTCGTCATCTTTGGTGGTGGACTCTGCTTAGGAAGGCTACGACCATTTTGCTTTCCCGGGTGGGCAGCTACCAACAAGGGCAAACCAACAAACAACGAACATCCACTGGCGTGTGTCATGGGGCGGTATATGAATCTGAACCTGTTAGTTTCCCGGGTGTGAAGCCCACCTGGAACATCATCACTGGTCTCCCCGGAGCCAGGCATATGATTTCATCATATTTCACTGGTTACCATGGAGGTATATGGGTCCATCCAGAGGTGCCACTAACCCTGGTGAACTCCAGGGAACTACCCAGGCCCATCCGCTGCCAGGCATTTGATGTACGACCGCGTTAAGAAGAAGGCGCTGACTCGTTTGGAACGCGCCTCTCCCAAGAACCAACCCCAGGGCGACGAGGAAGCAGACGAGGAGTTCGCGTCAGACGCTTGGATGCAGGAGGAAGGATCATGATTTGTGGCCGAGAACAGTGGTTGATAACAGTGGATAGTGGTTGATAACAGTGGTTAATTGTTAGTAGCCGTGGTTGATAACAGTGGTTAATAAGAGTGGTTAACTAACAACAGTCGATAGTGGTTATTAAGATTGGTTGTATAAGAACAGTGGTTAACAACAGTGGTTAATTGTTGGCAGCGGTGGTTAACAACAGTGGTTAAGAACAGTAGTGGTTAATAGCAGTGGTTAATAACAGTGGTTCAGAAAGAATGGTGATGATGATATGTAGCTACTAAGAGCCAGTAACGGTTGACAAAGACTGGTTACTTGTTGTATGTGTAATTGTTTTTATGCTTGCTTTCAATGACAAATTGCATCATGCCTTCTCAACTGTGTTATGAACAGCTGGCTGGTGGGTTTTAATTTTTTCCCTCTGACTCATAATTATTCAGACATGGTTGGTTGACAAATATTTTTTTCATAGGGGTGGATCAACCACCAACCAGACAATGATGGTTGTATCATCTGATCATTGAGGAATAGTCAATGGTACATCCTGACAGCCGACGCGCCCTCCTGCGGGGTGCTGCAGGAAGCCGAACTGGAGGCAGGTGTGCCTGAGACTTGGCGCGGGGATGGGCTTGCAGGCCATGGCGTGGAGCCATGTGATGCGACAGGTGCCTACCGTGCCAAGCAACGGTGTTGATGTGGCTTCTCCAGCTCGAGGGGGCCCGAAAAAATGAACCAAAATGGCTGGTTTATTACCAAACATGATTAGTATTCGATTTAGTGGCACCCTATTTTGAGAAACCACCATGTTGATGCTGGTCTTTGATGCTTGTTTTGTTTATAATTGACCTAGTTGATAAGCAACAATGAACAGCAACTATCGCCGAAGACAACGACAAATATACCCGCGTAATCCCGCGTACATGCACATCACTGAGTTGCATGCGCACACATGTTCATGTTTTTTTAGATATATTGACGCTGCAAGCCCTGATTGTGTAAAATTCATGGTGCCCTTTTCCCGAATGTGTAGTCATAGAACATGAATTAGGCACTGCAACGGGAAGACGTGGTGCCTTGGATATATATATATATTCTTGTGCACTTTGCTTGTTGTCATTGAGAAAATCATGGAGAATATGGTGCAAGAACCTGTGCCATGCGGGAATCTGCATACACCTGGTGAACCAGATGGTATATTTTTTTCTTTCTTCCTTTATTATATTGTCCTACCTTTGTCTTTGAATATTTTTTCGCCTGAGCATGTCAATTTATCATACCAATTACGTACTGTATATCAAACCACCTATTTCAATTTTACGCCGATCAACTTTATCAACTAAACTACTCAACCATATGAAATAAGTATATATTAGTTGACGATTTCAATCAAGTACATATTTGCCAGGTTTTGGGTTCTTTCCGATCACCCATGGTCATGGTACCTGGTACTACCACCTCTTCACTTATCCTCCCTGGTCCCTGGTACCGTGCTGCCAAAGGAAGAGTCCGTGACCCTGGGAGACACACAGATCGGGGAGAAGATCGGGGATAGCACACGAGTGTGAGCCCAGGCGTGACCAGACTGGTGATGGGGGATGGGAACCAACAATGACCACTGGTGGGTGGTTTAAGCATTTTTGATAGGAGTAATGATGGCGAATAATAGGGGATACTAACCAACAACAATGGTTGAAGAATATTTTTCATAGGGGTTGAAACCCCCAACCAGCGATAAGATGATGGGATCATACGAGTTCTTGGTGATTTCATAGGGAAACCCATGGGATTTTTCTATGGTTCACTATGGCTAATAGTGCTTAACTATGGGGAATAAGAAACCATAATAGCTGGTTGGCGGTTTGTTTGACATTCGTTCCTCAACATTTGGGATGGCTGCTTGGTTGACTAACGTTTGTTTGGGGGTGGGTGGGATGGGTTAAAACCACCAACCAGAGATGATTAACAGGCATCATAACCAACAATATCCAATAAGATGTTAGAAACAATGCACAAAAATAGATAAAACTCAGCCTCTATACGGAAATGCGAAGGTGTTCCCTTTGAGAATTATAGGTAATCTGCTCAGCCATCCAAAAAACCGACGGCACGCCCGCTGATGGAACCTCTGAAGATGTCAAGGAGTCATATAGAGTAAAGGAGATCTATAGATCCTGAAACCCCTGATATTTGATAATATAATATAGTAAATCACCAGCTATGGTGGTTAGCTATGGGGAACCTCCCTACTGAGATCCACAAATCACCAAATATTTCTGTGAATGTGATGCTGTTTCATGGCGGATCTGCCAGGGAGTGGATGGAAGCCGCAACCCGCGGTGGTCTACACATGGTTACATGCCACCCTACCACCCACAACCCATGCCATGGGATGCCCCGTTAAACTCACACAGATGCACACCGCCCTCCTTGGTGGTGCCAGGTGCAGCCGTCGTGACTGGCACTGAGCCGAGACATTTGTGCATTGAATTGTTGCAGTGTATGGTGGTTTTTCAAAATAGGGGACCCCAAGAAATGCTTGGTTTATTACTATAAATGACTAGCAATGGATGATTGATCGGGGTAGCCCTATTTTGAGAAACACCCGTATGTAACCACATTAGGCTTGGGTTATGCCACTATCAAATATATCAAATAGGTGCCAGAATATCATATATGTATAATTATCTATGTGCTCCTGGGGTTGGCCCTGGGATTTTTTTTCTTCATGTTCGAAGCTCAAGGGTCAACCCCCTGAAACGCAGATGTGGCAGCGGGTGTCATGGAATTATACCCTCAGCTCTTGCCGCTTCAAAGAGAAGCTGGCATGTCCATGACGGGTTGTTTAAAAGAAGCCGCTGCACGGGTGTGGAAACCACACGTTGCGGGCGTTGCATGAGTCAGAACAGTCAAGGCTGGACGCTGATGCCACGCCATAGCACAATTCAGTTTCACTGAAATTACGGGTATATCCATTCAAACTGAATGGTGATACTAGTCCTGTTGAATCTTGTGAATACCTGGTGGGTTCTTATTATACATCAGTAAATCCATCGATTATGGTTGCCGGGTATCCTTTTAAGCAAATTTTGAGGTCAACAGGGATCTCCCCCAAGCATCCCACGCCATAACTACTTACTGAAAGGCAACGCGGCACACCGGCGTTTGATTTGTTGGCTCCCCAGCTTACACAAGTTCTATCTACCACTATCAATTCCTTTCGCACAAATTAGCGCGAAAGGTTGGCTCCTTACCCTTCATTGTCAACCCCGAACTGGTAGTCACTCCACTTACCACGGGTTCTATCTACCATAACTGGTAGTTGCCCGACCAGGAGTTACCGAGCAACTTACCTAGCCAGGGAGTGGCACATTGGAAGCACTGGACATCCTGGACGTGTCGTGGATATACCCTGCGACCACGAGCCGCCAAAGACAGCACCCGTGAAAATCCGTGGGCGACCGGGCAAACCAGGAGCTTTGATCAAGCCATTGAGATGATCAGGTCCTTGGATAGCGTGACGCAAGGGTGAATTGATGTTATGCTTTCAGTTGGTTCGCCAACTGCTGGTTCCTGTTGGGGAAGAGAGCCAAAATGACATGATGAATTTGATAACGTATAGAGAATGTACATATAACTATGAGTTTGATAACTCTATATATGCTGTTGGTTCCATACAGCATATAGAGAGCGGTTGATATATCGCGGTGTACGACGTTGGAGGACGACCTCGTGAACCAGCCTGACCATGTTGGTGCTGGCCGAGGCGACCGCACCCGCTGCGGATGCCCGCTGGGTAACCCTGGACGACCACTTGGCTCCGATCAATCACGGCTGTTCGTGGTCCATCCCACCTCAGAACAATTCAACATGGTAAGCGTCGGTAGGAAACCCTTCGTGTAGGTTGATAAACAGGAACATGAAATTCATATTGCCATGCAAAGATGGAGTATAACGTATCAGTACTTGTTTTGCCGGGTTTGCCGCGCATTTCTTGCTCATATGCAGCCCCTGTGGCTAGGTTCGATGAAACCTGCGGTCATGAGTGCGTCAGCGTTTGCTGCGAAATAAAGGATCCAGCCCCCAGCATGTTGGGCCATATCCACCAGCAACGCTGTTGAAGCCATAAACCACCATGAGTTTCCCGTAGCTGAAGCCATAAATCACCCAACAGCCACCAATTTCTGATATTACTGGCTAAGGTCTCATCATTTTGCGCATCTCCCATGGAAACGGTTAACTACCAGACCTGCGTCTAAGTTGAGCTTTGGTGCCCCATGAGTGGCCAACCTCCCGTGATTTTGTTTCCACCCAAAAGCTGTGAAACCAATGCATTTCTTCGCGACCTGGGCTCACAGCTTTCATGGTCATCATGGTCCCAGGCAGGCATCCCAAAGAGATGACCGATCTGCTGGGCCATGTGGCGAGCGCTCGGTGAACCATTGAAGATCCCAACAAAGACATACAATTGATTGGGATGATTGGAATAGTTTGGAATCACAGATGGGATCAACAATACATTTGATGATTATACAACTAGTTTGGAATAGTTTGGTCATTGATGGGATGTGAACAGCTGGGGTGCAGGGTAATCATTGATCCACGGCATTCAGAAGCGTGTTGGTTGATGAAAGTTAACAGCGACTACCACACTTTCCCACCAGAAGGTGCCATTTGCGGCTTCACTTGAGGCAACTTCTCTTTTTAGATGTGTTTAAAAAACGCTGCAACGCCCACAGAGGTGATTGCCACCAAAATTCCTTTTGGTGCTCATTCACCTACCTGCCATGACCTACTATGTTTGATGGGTTAGCACATCTACGATCGGCTGGTTACATCAAGCAGCATCAGCAGGTAGGCACAGTTGTGTCATCAACCACCAGCCAATATCCACCACTACTCAGCAACAAGCTTATAAGCCTGCGTTTCAACCGATCCATTCATCATGTTACCCACACCATCATAACCAACTTCTCATCCAGCCTTGCAATCATTGACCACTTTATCAAGCGTCGTTTTGTCCTTTTTTGTTGGCGATTGGTGGTTCTCAAGCAGTTCTTTGAAAACGTAATTGTCGGTTGTTAATTAGAGACTCTTGGTCTTCAGACCAGCTTTTTGTTGCTGGTACTTGTTGGCTCTCGTTGGTTAATTAGTTGTTCTTGGTTATGGTTGTTGATTAAAACCAGTTGTTGGTTCTTGTTCGCACGTTTTGTTGCTTCATCTTCCATGTTTTGGTGCAGCCGTGCTATAACCATCCAGAACCCACTACCTCGCCGGCCATGGCCACTCCCATGGAAGCTGGCTCACGGCACCCCACGGCGCCCATGGATGACCCTCAGCTGGAGACAGCTCGGTGGAAGCATCGTGGGTAAGTTTGCTTCAGCAGGGTGGGCATAGGGATTGGCTGTTGGATGTTTCAAGCCTTGTTATGTAAACATACGTTCGTTTAAATCTTAGCTTGGCTGTTTCAATATCTTGAATTTTAGTCGTCTAGATCTGCGTAAGCATGCAGCCTGACGCGGTGCTTTGTCTAAAAAGACAATTATTTTTTAGATCAAAAAAAGTTGAACCGTAGAATGAATATTGATGTCTAAAAGTAAAACTGTAAAATAAGCAATTTTCATCAAATTTCCATCAAGAAGCTATGATCTAATATGTAATAACCTATGCATGCTTTACAACAAGGTCTGTACCGCTTGGATGACCCAAATTGGAAACTTACAACTTGTAAATGTCAAGAAAGATACACAATTTCAACAAAAAGTGGCAATATTTTCAGCTGTTTGGATACATTCACGTGACCCAAGTTTGCAGCAGGCTCGCTGCGACCGATAGACAGAACTCCCAGCGTCCAGTTCTCCACAACCTTCTTGGCCCCGGTTGATGGCAGCCCTGGTTGCTTCCCATGAACCCCTGTCTCCGCTGTGTCACTGCTTGGTTTCTTGCTTGGGATCGTGATTTCGCCCATCCGTTTTTGATGTTTCCTTTTCATTCAGTTTCCTGGGCGCCCCTGTTGCCAATAAGCCACCATCACTTTCACAATGGCGGTTCGACCATGCAAGTGTGGTTTAGCAGCTGAGGGTTATCAACGGTTTAACCAGCGGCTTGAGGCCTTTCTGAAACGGCAGCCGCGACCGAACTATGTTTTGAGAGCTGCGCTGGCGTATGCGTGCACTCAGGCGCTATCTGGCAGCTGGCTGAGATACTCCAAATGCATTGCAATGCTGAGACGGCTGTCCCAAATGCTGAGAGTCATCCATTGCTATCCATTTCCCCTTCTTTGCACTCCCGGCACTCCCCTCCCATAGCCCTTAGTTGGATGCACTAGGAGACTTATACATTCTTGGGTCAGGGGGATGGGCTTACTCCAGCGTTTCAATCATCGCAGTTGATGGTGCGATGGTTTTGCATTGCTTGAGGAGGGTGCTGAGTGGCTAGTCAGCTGTCGCCCATCAGAGTTCTATGTTCATGTTCCGGGGTACCCATATGGTCCCTACGGTTGCAAGAGTGCCTTGCTTTTGGATACCAACGGCCATGTTTATCTTCGTGGCATTTTGTGGCCATTGTATCTCCGTGATTGTTTGCCATACCCCCAAAATATGCATGCCCGTGAGCCCGTATCTATTTCTCTTTCAGCCAACCAGTATGAAACATTGTCAATATTTTTTGCCAACCAGTACGTGCTCGTGACTGATTAGCATCCATCACTAGCTGCTCATGAATAAGTTCCGAACCATTCTTGACCCCTCTTAACCAGCATTATCAACCATCAGTATCAACCATCAACCATCATCCTCAACCATCACCGAATATTAATCATCATTAAGCCATCTAAAATACTATCATCAACATTGCCATCTAAAACACTATCATCAACCATCATTAACCACCAGAAATCGCCCGCACCGGCTATACGAAGCACCGTGTTAGCATGGCATTTCTGGGCGTCGCCAGGGTCACCGCGACCGTGCCAGGTGGGTTCGGGTCTTTTGGCGCTGGCACCTGCCGTGGGCAACGCTGGGTGGATTGGAGTTCCAGCGCCTGGGATGGATCACCGGTGGTGGTTGGCTGCTGGTTTAGGTGGTCATTGATGTCAGTTGTTGGGTGGTTTTTCTTAGCTGTTGGTTGTTGATGGTTGTTGTCCTTTGTTGTTAGCTGTTGCTTGTTGATGGTTGTTGTTAGCTTTTGGTTGTTGGGTGGGTGTTTGTGCTTGGTTTTGGTTTTTGTTGGTCATTGATGTTAGGGGTTGGTTATTGATGTTAGTTGTTGGTTTTGTTGGTGTTTTGTTGGTTGTTGGTGGTTGTCTTGTTGTTTTGTTGCTCATTGGCGGCTATGGATGAACAGGTCGCAAAGCACGGGAGGCTGTAACAATGGTAATGATATGGCGAGTGCCAAGAAATACTTCAACCATGCATGAACATGTGGTTGAGGTTTGTGACCTTATCGTTGTTTTTTTTGCGTTGTTTTTATGGTTGAAGGCCCATTGAAGGAAGGCCCCTTAAGAATCAAAGGACAGCTGGGAAAAGCTGTTCTGTTCATCCTATTTTGATGATCATTTACTATTTGATGACTATGACTATGTGCAATTATCGTCGTTCATGACTCCACTGTTCTGCGTATTTGCTCAGCGATGCCATGACCAACCACCGTCCTTGCTGAGCTGAGATGACGTCACCCCGTTTCGGAGCTGGTGACTCTGAGGTCATCGTGCTGTGTGGCCTTTGCGGTGCCTACACTTCCTACACCTTGGGCTGGACCATCTTTCGCCTGCAGGCCGTGGCGAGGATGCAACCGTTGGAAAGGTCACCCTGTTGGGTTCGCGATTCTTTGGGTTCGTGAATGGTGGTTGGTAAGATGAGGTTGGAAGATGTTCGAGAAGTTTGTAGAAAAATGGTGAAATAGGTTCGGAAGATGTTCGAGAATTTCTTTGTAAAAATGGTGGCCTCCCTTCGGATGGTCATTTTCTTCGTGGATGTCGGGTCACCCAATTTGGGAAACACGTTGATTGATATTGTCAGGTTATCTTTCGTTCACATATGTCAACTCACCTACCATTGTGGACCTTTGCTCTTGTGGTGTTTGTTGTTGATGATGGATTTGCAGATCAGTGTACAATCTTACCATGGGTCTATCACTGGTTTTTCCCACAATGAACCACCTCCGAACTCTGATGAAGCAGACAATCTATCCATACATCATTATAGTCAAGCATACTTTGCATCGTGAAGGTTAATGGCTACCCAGGATTAGTAAACCCTAGGTTTATTAATTGGGGGGGTTACCATTCTAATGGGAAACCAAAGCTTTATATAGCCGGGATACCCTTATTAATATTATTAATCAACCAGGGTTTAGCTTCATCCTGGGTAGCCATTCGGAAAAAACATGGAAACAACACATGCAGGGTGAAGCTCACAGCTTGGATCCAGCATCCGCTGACAGCAACGAGTTGGTTGAGATGGTCACCTGTGATTACAACAGGCAACCATTTCACCCACCAACCATCAACTGTCCATTCACCAACCATTCACCAACCATCAACCAGTCACTCACCTTACCATCAACCACCAGCCATTCGCCAGCCATTCACCAACATACACTGCCTACACCTGGCCACCCATGGCCGGTCGCTGCCTCCCCAATCATCAGCGCTGCAGGCGGCTTCCCTGGGCGATGCCGACGCCGAAGATGCGCTGGGGCCACCCACGGGGCGAGGTCCAACAGGGTGATCCATCGTCGTGGGGGTCGTTGTATGTCGCGCCTTGTTGTTGGTTGTTGTTGGTGGTGGTGGTTGGTTGGCGGTAGTTGGCAGTTGGTATAGTTGGTGGTTGTTAGCTTTCCAATGGTTGATGTTTGGGTTGAATTCTTGTTTTCTTCGTCGGTTGTTGGTGAGTGGCTACAGTTTTTTGGGTGGGATGATGGGGGGGGGGCCTGGGAATCATGATAACGCCCCGCAATGGGTCCACAAATGGTACCCCAACCATCCCTAAATGAACAACAATTAATAGGGATAGATGGCAGCCATGGGGGTACATCATGCATGGACAATCTCATACCTGCAAATGTAATCAATGCAATTCCTCTTGTGCATGTTGGCTTCGGTGTCCCAATCGCGCGTTTGGTCCGAAGCTTTAGGCACAGTGCAGGTACAAGTTGCCTACTGCATAGTTACTGCAGCATCATGAACCATCATGTTGATGGTAAGTGTCTCTGAATGCGCTTGATATTTCAACCGCTGCCAGATTGTTCCATGGACCACTTCGCGAATTGCAGGGTGGCCACCACTGTGAAGCCCCAATAGCGCGTCATGGCGCTATGAGTCATGATTCATGAGGATCTCTAATGGAGTTCAATCTGCCAGGTCCATTCAACTCAACATTCAGTACCGAAAAGAAACTATACATATATCAAAAAGAAAGATGCTAAAACATAATTCCTGAATGCTTTTTGTTCCCAAAGTACTCACTACCAACAGATGCATTGCGAAAATATAAGTTGTACCGTACAGTTCAATCACAGGGGCTTAGGATGACTGGGGATGATGGGGGTGTGGTTCAATCTTGGACGTTCACGGCAGGCCTTTCCACAGGAACATGAACAGATTGGGTGACCGCTAACAGTGGTTGATGGTCGTAGGTTATATTTAAAAGTTCCAAAGAGTCCATTGCTACTGCTTAATAACAGAGGATAATGGATAAGCATTGGTACAGCACTAACTATGATCAAAAGAACTATATAATTGTTCTGTTGATGATCAAACATGGTTAGTTCTATCAATGTCATCATTCTCATGATCAAAAATGGTCAGTTGTGGCCCAACATATTATCGCACTCCCGTGCCCAAGGTCCGAGTCAGGGTCTGAGCCTCAAACTGCTCAGGGAGTGGTCCCCAGCAGGACTGGTGATGGTTGATGGTCATGATGCATGGTGAGATTTTCACGTTCCAGCGTTCCTCCAAATCCTTACTATTGTTTCTCTTGTTTTCTCCTGTTTTCTTTGCAAGGAAGAAGCGCTCTCTTTTTCGCTAGCTTGCAATCAATCAGCTCGTGCCCTAGCAGTCACTTGGTTGGTTATCCATTCATCATCCCCTCATAGTCAACCAGCTTCGTTGTGGTCATTTGGTTCCTGCTGCCAGCGTCACCTTCAAGGTCAGACAGTGATTCTGGCTCTAGTAGCAGCTCTGAGGAAGCTGCTGCTGCGCCGGGTCGTGCTTTCGGAGAGGAACGACGTTGGTTTGTGGATGTTTGTCCTGGATTGGCCAGGTTCAACCCATAGAATAGCTGAGAGTGGCATGTGTATATGATTGTATATGCATGATGTTGGCATTATTGAGAATTTGTTTCTCGGAATTGGGCTCATGGATCAATATGCGCATATGTATGCTGGCTTTATGATTTTGCCATTTTTTGTGTATGTCCAATGGTCACTCGAAAGCCAAGAGAGCACCAATTGCCGAACGTAATGAATATTTGGAAATGGTTTGTCATGCAACTGTCTTAACAAGACACTCGTCATGTCCGACTAGGGATGGGATATGATCATGAGGTAAGGCTTTTGTTTTGGATCGATTTGCAACCTTCAGGTAGCAGCTGCAATCACAGCAAGTTGTGGTGGTGGATGTGTGGAACCAATCAGAGTCTAGCCGCCAAGCACTTTGGCATGATCAGAAACCATTATTCGACCTACATATATTGCAGGTTGAGGAGCGCATGTTCAGAATCATACTCGTGGAGGTGATTCCAAGCAAAGTCCCCTTACGGAAGTGGAACTTGAATTGCAGACCTATTCAAAGGCGAAAGAGTGGGAGTGAGAGAGAGAGTGAGAGAAACAAAAGAAGCAAGGAACGAGCACAATAAATAATGGCAGAGATGGATAGAAAATGTAGATAGACCGGCGTCAATGACTGGCATATATTCTACACACGGGACCATGCACACGAATAAGTGTTTGTGTGTCCATGTGTGCGTGGCACATCTCTGCAGACATCAAGCCCCCGATGGCCCCCAGCTTTCCATGTCTAGGACCGCTTCCAAAGTTATGAGGATGTCTCAGAGAAAGTCACTTGGCTTCTTGGGCATTGCCATGTTCACCGGCCGCCAAGCGAATACCCGATTGAGGTTGGAGAACAACCCACCGACCGACCCGGAGCTGTATATATGACATGCCTGTTTCCTGGGGGAACAAGATATCGATGAGAACGAACGTAAAAGGAATTGATATATACATATGTGCCGAAATACTTGTTGGCACATGTCAAATTTACATATAAGAAATCAATGGAAATCAAATATGAACATACCGACATCATGCATCACAAATTAGCACGCACACATAGTCATTATATGAATTTCTTTCTGAACCCATCACCTGAATTGCTATGAACACCCGTATTTCTATGTAAATGACTGGGTGGTCATCTATGCCTGGGAGCAGGGACCAAGCTATTGCGACGCCAATAGAATGTGTGTCAGAACCAATGATTAAAAAATGTCAGATTGGCGCAGACCCGTGCGTGTACGGATCTTGCGCATGTACCTTCTCTCATCAGTCAGGTAAGAAAACGCACATGTATAGATACATATCAAATGTTCAGCTTATCAAGTCCTGAGAATATGATGAATATGTGTGAGTCCGAGATCACAGCTAAATATTCGAAATCACTCACAGTAGGATTTCTGAAGGTTTCAACCGGGTGGGATGTCTAACAGTTCTTGCGGGGCTTCATAGAAGATCAACAGGGTATGAAGTATGAAGATGATCTTTGACATCATCATTCGGAGTTGCTCCTGCTGCTCTCCGCTTTTAGACCGAGCTCGTCGTTTGTGTTGTTGTTTTGGCAGTTCCGTATCGGCTGAAAGTCCTTTGGGTGAATGTTCCAATTCTTCAGATTTTGGCTCAATCCGGATATTGAGTGCAATGGCATCAATGCAGCAGCACATGTGCTTCTGTTCCTTTTCAGTTTCAACCTCAAATTACATCCGTAAGAAAGGCCGTGCAAGGCGATGCCAATCAGTTGAGGTGGCCGGAGGCCTGATATCTCTTGACTTTTTCAGGGAAAAACGGTGGACTATTATCCCCTATCATTAACCGCTATTGGCCACTGCATCACCAGATCACCTGTGAGTGCAGCTCATGACGACGCCTCCAGTTTTGCTCGGTCGCACTAGCAGTCAGCCAACTTCTTCGGCTAAAGGCCCTTTGGTGCACTGCAGTCAGATGGGTCGTAAAAGCGAATCAAATTTGGCACTTTAGCTTCTCAAATTGCTTCAAAACAAATTAATGTTCGGGCATGTTCGGGCTTTTCATTCTGACACACATTCCTCGTGTTCCTTTACAGGTATGTTTATTTGGTCAGGGGTCGAGTATTGCAATTGAACAAGGTTAGAGCGGAGCATTCCATGCTAGCAGCACAAACAGGGGTTCAAAAACTACACTTTCTTCAGCCGATTCTTTGTATCGAAACCACTTGCGATTGGACGCGCTTGGCACTTGCTTGTTGAGGTGAAGCATCGGCAACTCCAGTGCAACACAGAGATGACCAGCTTCGAAGTCGATCTAGAAGGGAAGATGAAGGGCAGAAATATCGGCTGTCTTGGAAGTCGGGGACTCATACACTGCATCCAGTTCCGTTAGTCTCATTGTCTGTGGAAGCAAGGTGAGCAAAGCAAGTGGTCATGAGCCCACAGTTGTGAATGACACGTCATCAACATTGCATTTGCGAGGAGCTTCCTGAAAAGTTGACAGGGTGGTGCATTAATCGCCTCGAATCGGCTACCCGAGTTGGATTTGCCTGAGCAGTTCCACTCAAAGATATTCATAGTGTCATAGTGCATCTGATTTCTTGGTAAGATCTTGTATTTAAGCCTCAACAGCCAGATCAGTCTCCTCATATTTCCTCCTTTTCATCATCAGAAGAGGAGGTCAGAGTCTTCTTCAGCCTCATCACGCGTTATTTTATAATCAGCATTGTCGTTACCATGTTGCTCCCTAGTGTTTGCATGTGTGTTCCCTATGTTCTCACTGTCACCATGATCATTGTGAATACAAACATCATCATCATCATCATCATCATCATCATCATCATCATCATCATCATCATCATCATCATCATCATCATCATGACCATCACCATCACCGTCACCATCACCGTCACCGTCACCGTCACCATCACCATAATCATCATCATCGTCGTCTCCTTTATTGTTGTCTTTGTCGGCTTCTTATCAACGACTTATCGCTCAATGGTTTCAGGGGCTTCTTCAGCCTCATCATTTGTCATGTGTCATTTCCAGTCTCAAAAGTCATCAGCATGGTTGTCACCATATTCCTTGGGCTTGTCAAGATTATCAGCCCTCCCAACCATTTCAACGTCGGAATTGTCACGGTAACATACAATAATCCGCAGGATTATCAGCATATATCATTAACATCACCGGTACGCATCAACACTCAATTTGCCGCCCAGCGTTTGAATCTGTACCTGCAGTATTTGTTCATCATTTTCAATGTTGTCAGTTTTGGCACACGTAAATGACAATAGGATGCAATAGGCATCATAGTCATCGCAAACATAATTATCGCCATGATCATATTAGTTATCCATCCTTATCAGATTCATCATCACCATTGTCCGCTACGATCATCATAATGATATTCGGTGTGTAAATTTGTTGTTATCATTATCGTTCTTTTCCACGCGAGTCAAATCATTCTTTCAGCTCCTCAAGTTCACAACCAGTGCTTAAAGAAACCTGACCATGAGACAGTGGGCGCGAGTTGGCATGTGCTTCATGACACGGTCGACAGGTCATCATTTGGGTCAAGATCAGTTGCTATAGCGATCGTGAACCATTGTAAAAAGCTTGTTATCAAAGTAAAACAGCTGGTGCAACCATTCTTGCATTGCCACTGCAACCATCGTGAACCACTGCAAAAAGCTGGTTATAGTGGTGAAACAGCTGGTGAAACCAATGTGGCAGTGGGTCAAAACCCTGTACCCCTGGTTCCCCATCATTAACCATTGTTTTCCCTATAAAATAGTTGGTGGAAATCCCCCATTAGTTGGTTGGTTAACTGCTTGACCCAACTCGCCATGTTTTCTCGTGGTGAGTTTTCACCTATCTCAGGTGGAGATGCTTCCAGTGGAGCTGTTCGCTCGTTGTGGTGGCTCTAAGTATTTGGCTGGCGCTGGCGTTGGCACTTCCCGTGCAGGATTGTCGGCATTTCAAGCTTGACATCGATCGATCGATGATGGAGGGGGAGTGGTTTCACAATGGAGATGATCTGTTTCTTTGCGGCTTGTAACGTGTCAGAAGAAAAATGCGCCTCTCGCATTCTGTCGTCTATTTTTCTTGTCTATCGTTCCCCTATGGCCTTTAGGTCGCTTGCACGTTTCACTCTATGAACATGGTAATTGTGATCTTTCGATGATGGCCAGACTGAACAGGTAATAATCAGATGTACACAGCAAGCGCACAGGGAGGTGCCGAAAGTTTTCTAAAATAAAACGCCTATGGCACGCGAGAGGGTTGTTGGAAATGAAGTGATGGAGTGGATGCTGGTTGAAGGTGACGATAATTGTGCTTTTTCTGTGGTGTTTTTTTTCATTTTTTTTCGCCTCTTTTGTTTTGTCTTGTCTGGTGTTTCTCTCTGGTGTTTTTGCTCTGTTGTTTTTTCTTTGCTGGTGGCTTCGCTTTGGTATTTTGTTTGTGCTAGTGTTTTTGCTTTGCATGGTGTCTTTTCTTTGCTGGTGTCTTTTGTCCCTGGTTTTTTTATTTTTTTTCTCTCTTCCTGGAGCTTCCAAAGATCAAGAATATTTGACCTTTTGTGATTTGACCTAGTTTTCCAATAATTTTGGAAATGACTGCGCAAAATTGACCTCGACTATTTTCGGCAATTTTCAGCCATTTGTGCAAAGCGATCTCTAGATGGCCTAGAACGCGCGACGGCTTCCAGGTGCCCTTCCCCAGACCCATTGAGCCCATGGATTGCCGTGGCATTGATCAGCAAGCATGCGTTGAGCGCACACACGTTGGTACGCGGGGTCTTGTTTGCCAACAAGCATTCTCAGTCATGCATTGCAATGGAAAGCATGAAAAAAAAGATCAAATTTACCCGCAAAAAGGGCGCAAATACCCCGCAAAAGGGCGCAAATACCCGCAAAAGGGCGCAAATATAAAAAAACTGATCTTTTTACCTTTTCGAGATTTCATGACATGGTACACTTTCAATATGTGTTTGGTTCATCAGTACTGTTGCCTGGCAAGGGAACTTCATTGGCGCCTGGATGGTAGCATGCGGGCAACCATGCAGTTGGCAATCCCTTTGTCTCACGCTCAGATGCCATTTGTAAAGAATGCAGTTCGTCGGGTAAGCTCGACCACTTTTTCCCCCAGCGATCAATTTTTCACCAAAAGGCTAATATTTACGGAATTTTGATCGAAACGTCTAAGAATACTTGAAAGATCAATTCGGTCAAATATTCTTGATCTTTGGAAGCTCTAGGTTGTTATTTTTTGCTGGTGTTTTTCGACGCTAGTGTTTTCGTTGCAGGTGCTTTTCCTTCTCCGTGTTTCTTTCCGGTGTTTTTTGTCTAGTGTTTTTCCTTGATTGCTCTGGTATGTTTTTTTCTCTGGGTTGTTTTTTTCTTTGCGGGTGTTCGTCTCTGACGGTTGTATTTTTTTCTTTTGCATGGTGTTTTTTGTTGGCTGGTGTGTTTCTCGGCTGGTTCTTTTTCTTTGCTGTTGTTTTTTCTATGGGTTGTTTTCCCATGCTGGTGTTTCTCTCTGCTGGTGTTTGTTCTTTGCTGGTTTTTTTCTTTGCTGGTGTTTTTTCTTTGTTGGTGTTTTCCCTTTGCTGGTGTTTTTCTCTCTGGGGATTTTTTCTCTCTGGTGTTTTTCTTCTCTAATCTTTCTATCTATGTAGTGTCCTTTCTCTGGTGTTTTACTTGGCTGTCATATTCATTTGGCTTTGGCACTTACTTGGCTGTGACACTTACGTGCCTGTGACACTTTGTGAAACTTACTTGGCTGTGACACTTGTTTGGCTAGGACACAATTATGATGACAGTGATGGTGATGATGATGGCGATGAACATGATGGCGTTGACAATGATGGTGATGATGATGATGATGATGATGGTGATGGTGATGGTGATGGTGATGGTGATGGTGACGGTGATGGTGATGGTGATGATGATGATGATGATGATGATGATGATGATGATGCTGATGATGATGATGATGATGATGAATATGGTGGTGATTAAAAAACATGGAGGTGATGATGGTGGTGATGATGGCGATGATGACGATGTTTATCATGATGATGATGATGACGACAAGTATGATGCTGCTGCTGATGATGATGAGGAGGATGATGATGATGGCGATGATGATTTGACGATGGTGATGATGACGATGATGATGAGGATGACGATGATGATGAGGACGACGACGAGGATGACGATGATGACGAAGACGACGACGACAGGGATGATGATCTTGCACGCTTCGCCGTTGAACCTCCAAAGACGTCGCGAAATATGCAGTTCTATAGATCTTTATTTGCAAACGTGCGTTTCGCCAGAGCGCCGCACCTTTTTTGCAGGTCCGATCCTCAAAAAACGTCCCAGGCATGTCAGTTTTTTTAATGATTTTGATTTGCACATGTACGTTGTGTTTTGTCAGAGCGCCGTGCGCTTTTTCACATCTCATCTTCCAAACCGTCCTCGGAGCAGGTTGTGACGATTTTGACTTGCACATGTGCGTTTCGCCACAACGAAGCGCAATTTTGGCTGATCCCTTTCCAAACTGAGCTTGGCACCCGCCGTTTTGAGAAACCTACCGGTCAAACATCGCGGAGCACAGAGCACAAAGCACAAAGCACAAAGCACAAAGCACAAAGCACAATTCGCGCACCTTCTATCATTCAAATGCACACACCCGCGACCTTCTCTCTGATCTCACTGAATGACCGCTGCAACTTTCCGAACTTCCTTCAATGATCTATCATCTATCTATCCGATATGTTGTTTGGCTGGGGCATGCTAAATGCAACGGTAAACATGCAACACATTCTTCAAAACTGCGATAAGATACATATATACACATTGCTAGATGCATATTCACATTGCTGTGCTTGAAGGCAAATGCCCATAAGACTTCAGGATGTCATGCCAGTTTTCATAGATGTTCAATTATTTTCATAGCTTTACCTTTTTCAGTGCTAATCCTAGCTTGGACTCAAACGTATTCTCCACCCGGAGCTGTCATGATCTGGCCATTTTGCAGGTACGAAGGGCAACACTCGTATTGGGATGGTGTCATAACAATCTCTTTTTATTCTTCGTATGCTGGAGAGGTGTACAAAGGAGACAACGTATTTCGGGAAGGTGGCCTCAAAGATGACGCACGTTTCTTGCCTCGCAACACGGCAAGTTCTTCTTCGGAATTGGGGTTGGGGTTCTCCGCACTTAGTAGCGCACTGTTCCGGACGGTTCCGGAGTACTCAGTGTGGCAGCCGCGGCGTCCGAACTCCAGACTCGTGGAGTGGGCCTGCATTCAATGTGCTTGGCTCTATCGGATGCCTGATTTCTGAGCTAAATGGGAAGCAAATACTTCAGCAATAATCCAGCAAGGATACAATGTGAAAGTCGGTGTTTTCCATTTTCGCTGCGTCCAGGTGCCTTTGTTCCTGAGAGTCAGAGCGAACTGCGTTCAGCTTGTGTTGGGATTGAATCATGCAGAATCGGAATAGCTCCGTCCCAGTCAAAGACTCATGTTCGTAGTTAGTTGGGGAGGATGGGAGGTGATATGACAAGATGTGTGAAGTAATTAATAATATTATCCTTGTTATTGTTTCAGGCACACCATCCACCTTCTGTGCCAGGTTCCGATTAGCAGCACTCCACATTCGTTGTCGATATTCTGCTTGCATCAAGAAGGTATGACTCAGATGAAGGATGGAATGAAGGAAGGTAGGAACGAAAACAGGAATGAAAGAAGGAGTCAAGAAAGGTTGGAAAAAAGGTGGGAAATAAGGTAGGAAGGAATGAAGGTAGGAAGGAAAGAATGCAGGACTGCAGCTAGCTCTGAGCTGGCATTCTGATTCCTTGGTTTGGTTCCTCCCAAGGGTCTCGTTCTGGTTCTGTTGGTCATGGAGCTCAAGAGCGAGTCGCATCACCCGTGAACAACACCTAATTGCGCATTGAGACCGCGAGAACTATTAAAATGTAACATGAGTTCTCTACCTTCAGATGATTCGCTGATTTATTTTCATCGGTGCTTAAGTACCAAGAATCCATTCTAAGAACTTGTTTATTTGAGACTCTCAATGCCTGCGTCATCATGGCGTTTTCTCGTGCATGAACCCAGAACAGTGACCAACACATTGTACAGAAATCATTGTGTGCCACTTTTGAGCTGTTGGGATTTGCATTGCTTTGGACTGACTCTTCTGACTCTCCGAAGCGGCGATGCGGTTTTTCCGGGCGCTGACTTTGATATTTGGAGGGCTTGAAGGTGTCAAGGCCTGAGCACTTCCCAACCCCCAGCGTTGAACGGAAGGGTTCTAGAAGCCATTGCTAGTTGATTGAGAACTTAGCGTCAACAAAAAGATGGCACAAATATATCTCTTGCTGTTGGGGATGCCACCTGTTTTTGTTCCTCCTTCAGCATTTGTTTCTCTTTTGCTTTCTATAGATTTGTAGCTGAAGAGCAGTTCCAAGTGTTTTGCTGATGTTGCGACGGTTCTCGAAACTATAGAGTACCATACAGTCGGTCGGAGTAAGGATTCTTCGCACTTGTGGTATCAACAGCGCTGTCTGGTTTGGCTGCTATTTGGATGTGGCTTGCAGCACCTACTTCGCACATCCTGATGGCTTCACATTTCTTGATGCTGAACTGGCTAGAAGGTCTTCTCAGTATTCATCTCCTGGTCGTGCTCCTGTACGTACGCAACGGCGTTTGGGACGGCAACGGCGTTTGGGGGTCAAACGACTACTCACTTGACCCTATATTCCTTGTACCAATCGTGCTACGGGGTGTTTTTTTGCTGGCTGAGCTCGTCTCCTTACAATACCTGGCTCAACATCGATTGAATCAGATTTGGCCTGCCTTAAACCGTCCAAAGTGCGGAAAGTGGTTGGGACGATCATTTTGGCTGCAAGTTTGCTTGATGATTTCGAGCATCATTCTGGTGCTTTCGGCAATCCAGTTTTATCAGAGTTGCGAAAGTGACTTTGCTCCCCGATGTTTTGACAAGCATAGTTTCTTGCTCGCATCCATGTACTTTCTCTGTTCGGCCCCAGCTTGCTTCTTGATTTGGTTTCTACTCGTTATTGCTACGTTGTGTCGATGCACCTACATATTGCAACGGTCCCTTCGTTTTGAGAGGAAACACGGAAGGACGCTTGCTGCCAGTCGCTTGCGGATAAGCCTACGAGGAATCATTTTGCAGACTATCGGCCTTGTGGCTGGCCTGTTCACGACCCTCGCTTTCCCCTACACACTGTTTCATGGCATTTTTTTCTGGGTATCTCACGGTGATTTTCATGAAGGAGATGCGTTCGGGGTGCCTATGACTGGACAGTGCGTGAACAGCTTGGCAAATGTAGCAGCAGTCATTCTGTTTCACGTCGCGCATGATAGCAACTTTCTCTTTTTTGGTTCCAGTGCCAGGTACCCTTCATCTAAACCCCCTTGCCCCAGGGCCCACTCAGTTTCCAAGCTCAGCCAAGGTTATCTGGAGCCTTTCGTCTGATGGGATGCAGGAAATCTCCGCCTCCTCTCGGCTTCAGGGAGTCGATTTGTAAGTGGAGAAGGCCGACTCTTGATCGCCTGATCCGAGTGGTGCAAGAAGCAGTGGGCACTGAAATGGTTGACAGCTATATCGTATGGCTATACCCATGTTTCAATATCTTTTAATCTTGATGTTACTTCATTCCTCAATTAATGCGAGGTTTCTCAGTGAGGGTTAAAAAAAATCAAAGATTGCAAAGGCTGCTATTGATCGTCCCTTGCCACGTTCCCTTTTCCGAAGAGTTGATGCACTTGGGTTCCCCAAAGGGGTTCCAGGAGCTAAGGCTCTGAGAACGAGGATTCCAGGAAGATTTGCAGGTTTCTCGGAACCGGCTTTGCTACGGTAACCTTGGGGTTTCGGGATGCAAGCTTCAGGGAGCAAAGGTTCGGTAAAGAAATGTAAAGAATGATTCTGACAATCAGGGTTGCAGGAATTCAGGTCGGGGAAGCAAGTCTTGGAAGCCAGCGTTTCTGGTAATCTGCAGGGTTCCTGGAGCCATGAAGGTTCAGAATCGCTCCGGGCATCAGGCTTCAGGGGACTGCAGTCAAAGAATCGCCAGGAAGGTTGGATTTGACCTTGTTTCACGTTTCCAACTTTAAGTTGGGAGTCTCATGTTGGGATACAATTTTTAAACAAATAACTGATATAGTTGCATAATTCTTCATTTGCTCAGTTATAAGTCTGTAGACATATATATATATATATTATTCATTCTCGGAACCGCCCTTCTCGCTCCAATCATGCCGTCACACACAGTGTGCACCTTTCACTCGAAATGGTAATCATCATCAAGCCGCGAAGAATCGGGATAGCTCCAGCCAAGTTAGAGGTTTGGAGTTTCGTCCACATATTTTAGACGTTTTGGAGACTCCAAATTATTTGTGGTATCAATTCCTGTATATTGATCTGGAAATCTTATACGACATCAACCACCACCAAATGGACGATATTGGCCAAGGTTATTAGCAGAGACCTTTGGGCCCGCCCAGTGACAGGTGCTGTTTCTGTCGGCGTCGAGCACCATGCTTTGGCCAGAAGGGCAGCAACAAAGGAGCCGAATCTTGGTCAACGGATCCTGTTCTTGTCGTCAGTGGCTGTTCTCGGTACTGTCATAGCCGCCGCCCTCGCCGTGGTCGTCATGGTTGTGGCGGCCGTGGTCGTCGTGGACGTTGTCGTGGTTGTCCATGTTTTTGTTGTCAAGGTTATTGTCGTCGTGGTGGTGGTTGCCATGTGCGTTTTCGTCATGGCGTCGTCATTCTCGACGTTGTTGTCATCGCCATTTTTGTTCAAAAATTGTTGTTGAATTGCAATCAGCTAAGCTGAACTCTTGGAGATGGTGATGCGGAGAGGGAGGGAGTAGTGAGAGAGAGAGAGGGAGAAATGAGAGAGAGAGAGAGGGAGAAATGAGAGAGAGAGAGAGGGAGAATGAGAAAAAAAGTCGTAGTTTCGAGGTTGTTGGTCGTTGATTGTTGCTCGTTGTTTATTGCTATTTTTTGTTGCCGGTGGTACTGAGGTTGAGGACACTTTGCGGCGTGTCTTTGTGAAATGTTTGTCCCAATTGTCAAATGGGGAGATTTTTATTGGGACGTCGGCGCAGTGTCGCGTAATGTCGCGTCCAGGTTATTTTTTGCAAATTGGCTTTTTGGCCTTTGGGTATTTTACCAGCGAAATATCTTAGCTCGATCAACCTCATCACTTTCTGCACAAGTTAGATCCAGTTAGATGGGGATTTGATTTGCCCGCGAAAATCCCCAAAAAGTTTCTCCCGTACGTGACTGTTTGACTTTTGTCATTGATTGGGTTGGAACTTGGCCATGAATATAGTAGATGTCATCAAATATTCTGCCACTTCAGTTTGTTTACACCAGATGGATCTTCTTTCCACCGTAAAGTGATCTATGCAAGAAACTAAGGACTGGGAGGCAAAGACTGAAGAACTTGCTGGTCGCGGAATGACCTTGGAGGAATCTGATGCCTGACGCTGGCATCGCAGCTGAGAAGTGGCCACGGTAAAACCCATTCCTCTTGGTTGTCACGGCGACTTCAAGGTATTTGGCAAACAGAGACGTATCATAATATTGTCATAATATCATACTGGTTCATTAATGGTATCATCATTTTACAGATTCATATGGTATTGATTCCGGACACATACCCCCATAAACATGAGCGGTACTTACCGCCATTTTGGCTCAAGGAAAATAAGAGCGTTGCTAATCTTTGATCATGGTAGCGGAGCGCTCGGTTAAGCTCCAGTGAATGTTTACCCTAGTTGGAACGTTGGGTAATTGGGCAAGGTTGGTCGAGAGGATTTGGAGGATCCATCGTCTCCAAAGGATTTGGGGACAGGTGGGTAACTTCTTGCGTGAGCTTGGATTTTCCAGGCAATTCCGGCAAAGGCTCCTGGATATTCGACCGTCTCGGTCGGGTATCGGGTATCCTGACCCAGATCCAGAGCAGCAGTGATGGCTACTTTGGAAGAGGTAGTGACGCAGGTCCAGAACTTGCAAGCTCAGTTGCAGGAGAGCCGGAGGAGAGAAGAAGATTTGAACGCACGGGCTCAGATACTTCAAGGCCAGGGTGCTATGCAGGCAACCTTGGAAGAGATGGTGAATACCCACCGGGCTATCTTGGACGCAACCAGGAAGCCAGAGAAGAAGCTAACCTTGGTAGACAACAGAGGACTGGCCAAACCGAGCAACTACGACGGCACGGCGGACTTCCTTCAGTGGAAGATCCGGCTGGAAGCGTTTGTTAGTTCGGTGCATGCCGACTTTGAGAAGGCAATGCAATGGGGTGAAGATGAGGCAGATCCCATCAGCGAAGCTTCCATGACGGCAGAGTTCGGTGCAACGAACCCAGCTCAAGAAGAGATCCCAGACTTAGCTGCAAAGGATGCTCAGCTATACGCTGTTCTACAGACGCTATGTGAGAAAGAAGCTTTCACTCTGGTGAGAAGCGCAGGTAAAGGCCACGGCCTAGAAGCGTGGAGGAGATTGTGCAAGAGGTACGATCCGTCGACAGGCGGGACACGGAGAGCGCTCTTGAAGAGCGTGCTGTCACCCAACAAGTGCAGCAAGGTCGAGGAGCCCAGTGCAGCGGTTGAGAACTGGGAGGACCAGGTGAGACAATACGAGAACCGTCGCAAGGCGGATGGAACCCGTCCAACGTTGGATGAAGACATCAAGATTAGTATCTTGGAGCCGATCTGTCCGACGGAAGTGGAAAGACACCTTCAACTCAATCAAGCCCGGTTTGCGGACTACCAGGAGGTCCGTAAGGAACTCTCCACGTGCTTGGAGACGCGCATCGGTTTGAGGTTGAAAGCTGGTGCGCCATACAATCCTGACCCCAATGGTCCAGGTCCGATGGACATTGGAGCACTGGACAAGAAAGGAAAGAAGTGTCACAACTGCGGGAAGCTTGGCCACTTCGCGGCCGATTGTTGGGCACCTAGGAGATGGCAAAGCCTCCGCATCTTCGTCAAAGCCAAAAGGTGGGAAGTCGGGCAAAGGCGCAACCAAAGGCGCCAACAGCCAGGCTTCTCCAGGAGGAAAGAAAGGAAATGCCAAAGGCAACAAAGGAGGCAAAGGTAGCGGCAAGCCATCGAAAGGTGGCGGCAAAGGAAAGAACAAAGGAAGCAAAGGAAAGGGAAAAGCTATGGGAAATGTTGAAGGAGGAAAGGAAGAAGAAAGTGAAGAGCAGGCCGGGAACTGGCTTTGAGGGGAACTCCCTCTCTTTGGGTGCCCTCCACCGCGACCGCAGTCGCCGTGGTGGTAGTCGGGGTAGGATGGCTCCGACACGCCGTTCCCGGGATGACTCGGATGGAGATGAAACGAAGGTCGGCCAGCTCGGACAGACCGTTCGGGTCGGTCGGATGATCGGTTGGACAACCGGTTGGTTGATGCACTTCGGAACTTGCCAGTGGGAGGTGCGCATGGACTCCATGACTCCGGGTCTGGTTCAGCTGGAGATGGAGCGGTGGATGTGATGATGCGGTTGATCGAGGAGAACTATCGACTGCGAGATGAGCTGAGGAACCAGCAGCGCATGCCAGTGCGGGTGCCGAGCAAGTCACCACTACCCGCTCCCTCTCGTCGCAACAAAAAAGACGAGAAGTGGAAGAAGGGTAAGATGGGTGATGATGATGAGAGGCCACCAAGGCCACCAAGGCGTGAGCGGTCGAGGTCTCGCGAGGAGCCGCGAGGAAGGCCTCAGGAACGCAGGCACTGGGAGAGGTTCCGCGAGCCGCGGGATGAGACCAGTGAGCGCGAGTTGGTGGACCGGACGGCCAAGTCAAAGGCATCAGCGAGGGCGCCGTCCTCGGATGAGGGAGGTGCCCGGGCTCCACGTGGGAGAGCTGTTGAGCCGACGTGGTAGTGGTGGAGATCGCTCTTCGGCTGAGTCAGCTGGAGGTGATGTCGATGAGCCGAAGTCAAAGAAGAAGGGCTTCGAGGAGGACAAGAAGACCGACGAGGACAAGAAGGCGGTGGTGAAGAAGAAACCACGGGCGCCGAGCGCACCAATCGACACCAGCGCCACGAGACCAGCAGAACCGAAGCACCCACCGAAGGCCAGGTCGAGCTCCCCACCTCGGCAGATGAGAGGCCGGGAAACACCACGACGTCGTCGAGCTTGACGACTGGGGCGCTCAACGCTCTGAGGAGCACGCTGTCGAACCAGCTGCTGCTGGAAGCCGACAAGGAGGAAGACGAGGAGAAGAAGCGGGAGTTGGAACGCCAGCGGAAGGAGCTGAACGGCCGCACTCCGAGGACGTCAGTGCAAATCACCGAGGACAACATGCACGACCAGAGCTTCCACGACAGCAGGTACTACAGCGACATCGCACGTGGACGACCGCGCCACCTGGCATGGAAGGACGAGAAGAACCGACGACGAGCGATCCTGGAGAGACGCAAAGGTGTGAAGGACAGGGCGCGAGAACGTCTTGACTTGGATCAAGAGTGGCACGAGAAACACTACCGTGCCAACACTGGCCGAAAGAAAGAGGACGTCGACGCCTTGGGAGCGAAGATGGAAACAGTGTTGGTCGACGAAAGACGTGACGAGACAAAAGGAAGGCCATAGAAAAACAGAAGGAGGCACACCCACTGTCAAGGGCAAGCAAAACCGACTTCCTCCAGTTTCCCAAAGATGAAGAAGAGGTCCTTGCAAAGCCAGCTGAGAAGAAGAAGAAGAAAGGACCCCGTGTGCGCGGGAAGGACTACTATGTGAGGAAGAATGCCGCGTGTCGCTTGAGGAAGAAAGCTGAGAAGGAGAAATCCACGGAAACGGTCAAGGACAGCGACGAGGAAGGTGAGGACTACGATGAAGATGAAGACGCCAAGAGTGGCGATGAAGCAGATGAACCTGATGATGATGGCGAGCCCGAGGAAGAAGAAGAAGAGCCTCCGGAGGAAGAACCTCCAAAGAAGAAGAAGAAAAGGAACTTGAATTCCTTTTGTGCTCTCCAGTCCTTCTGCGCTCCTCCGGGCGGTTCGCCTGGAGAGCGCCACGTGCTGGAAGAGAGGAACGGATGGAGACGCATTGAGGTCAACTTGGATACAGGTGCTGCAGCGACAGCCATCCCGGCTGACCTCGACCTGAAGGGTTACCATGTGTCGCCACCGCATGACGTCAGCTACAAGACGGCTTCAGCGGAAAGCCTTGCTGACGAAGGAGGTGTTGTGCTTAAGGGCACGGATGCGATGGGCATGGCGAAAGTGCTGGAAGGAAGGGTGACTGGAGTGCATCGCACTTTGGCGTCAGGTGCCAGGGTTGCACGTCACCACTATCTAGCATTTGAGGTGGACAGTTGATCCCAAAGAACCCCGAAGCAGGAAGAGAGTATGCCGAGTTCATGAAGAAGATGTATAATACAACAAGTACGAGTATCTCACGCCTGTGAAGGTGCGGGATGGAATCTACTTGATGGATTTTTGGATTGCGCCAGGGAGCTCGGGGGGTTTTGCGGGGCATCCCGATCGGGTGTAAGTCCGGAACTTCAACCACTGGGTGAGGCATCTCCGGCCGGTTCGGTTGGAGAGGGCCAGAACGTCGATGGTGGAGCCGTTGACGAAAACCCAGGCGAAGATCCAGAAGAAGCGGATGAGGTTGGAGAAGAGCAAAGGCAAGTGGTGGCAAAGAGATCACCTGCGGATCCTACGGACAAAGAAATCCAAGAGCACAGAGCAGCGGGCCATGTGGTCCATCGCAGCTGGTGCATTCACTGCCAAAGGGCCCGAGTAACGGGTCCACGTCACAGGGTTGGTGAGCCGGCTGTAGAAGCTGAGGGTAGGATGCCGCATGTTTCACTAGACTATTTTTACCTTAATTCGGGGCAGGAAAGAGAAGCAGCTGAGGTCATTTTGCCTTGCTTAGTCGTTAGGTGTCACAAAACCGGTAGATACTGGGCGAACGTAGTTCCTGCTAAAGGGCCGGATTTGTTTGCAGTAGAATGGTTGAAATCCTGTCTCAACGAAACAGGTCACAAAGAACTATGTCTGAAGAGCGACAACGAGCCGGCCATTCTCGCATTGAAGGACAAAGTCAAAGAAGAGTCGAAGATAAGCATTCACTTAGCTGAATCGCCCGTTGAGGATCATCAGGCGAACGGCTATGCTGAAGTGAGTGTAAGAGAGGTGAAGCGACAAGTTCGGGCTATTTTGTCCGATCTGCAAGAGCGATTGGGATTCGAGATCGAACCCATGCAGTCATCCATGCATGATCTGGGGTGGAATTAACTGGGGACTGTGTGCTGATTGTTGGTGCTTGCGCAACTGGTGTAGGCCCACAATGTAGAGATTGTATTCATATGATTTTGATATGCGTAGATTCCAAATGATGTTAACATTGGCGTTATTAACCCTGCCTATGCAGTTAACGCTGGCAATGTAGTGAGCATACTAACCTCGGCACTAAAGGGTTTCAACATGAAATCACTCATGGTCTTGGCAGCTTGCATCTCAGCTCCTCACTGCAACCTCCTGCTTAGGCATTGAAACCAGGAAGGCGTTGGTTGGAAGGAGCTGGGCACCACTCCTCTGTTGAAAGAATGATTATTTGATTTGCGCGTTCACAGAAACATGATGATTCAAAACAGCTTTTGGCGCCAACAGCGTCAGCAGCATCCGGCACCATGGCTGCCCGTCAGCACTGGCAATGGGTGCAGCGGAGACTCTGCTTCCAAGTTCAAACCTTGCAGAAACGTCTGCTCCGCATCATTTGATCCATCTGTTTGCTAAGCCTAACAATCACGCGCCAAAGAATTGCTGTATTTCAGGTGAAAAGGAATTAGAGGCGCTCCTTCCAAAGGCGGTTTCAAAGAGGATGGCCAGGTCCGATGGCTCCTTTCTCAAGTCAAGATCGCCCTGGGCCATCTGGAGGATGACAAGGTCTGAGCGCAACATGCGTTTTATGCCTTGATTGTTTGGCTGATTGTTTTTTGGGCAGCAAGTCCAAGAAACCATTGGATTCACTATGGTTTCTGGTGCAGGGAAGGTGATTGCTTCCAAAAGGGGCAAGATGCCGAGGATGAATATCATGAATGCTTGCGAACACGCTGGCACGAGGACGAGGGCATGTTTCCTGACCATGATGTCTCTTTGCCGACAAGATTTCGGCATGTGGGAGATTCAACGTTTTAGCTTTGCAGCAATTGCTTTACTAGAAGCGTTTAGATCAATTAATTCCTGGCGTTTCAATTCTTTACCATGCGAACTGCTGCCTGCAGCCCCAACGGCCGCGAGAGCACACAATCATTTGCGGCGCAAAATGCGGCTGCTTTGGCGCGTCAGTTCCTTCACAGCATTGCCTTACTTGAAGTGAAACCCAAACTGGTTCTGTCTGGAAGGGGTTTTTCAGCGTGAAAGACCGACATGTCTGTCAATATTCTGTTGGGAGAACGGCTGCTTGCAAGGCGCTTTATTGGGACCTTTCCCTTTTGGATTTGGATTTTTCCCTTATTTTGGGTCTTTCTTTTTTACATTTCCGATGGTTTCAAGTATGGCGCCTGCCACTGCCAATAAAAAATGCGCGCGGGCCACAAATCTGCAATCAACCTTGGCGCGTTTAATTCTTGATGGCCCCGTTGTCGCAGATTTCATGATTGGTTTGCCAGGCCACATTGGACCTGTCATGCAGCCAGAAGATTGCCACAATGAAAATGTCATGAAATGTGCCACAGACTTGGCCCTTGCCACACCACAAGGCCTAAAGCTTTGTTTTGGACATTGAAATGCTGGATTAGCAAGTTCCGGCGCTTAGCGCCGACAGTTCATTGTCATTGTGCCTGCCAAGGACAGTAAGACCATTCGAGGGCCTTGGCAGAACCAAGGAGCATCCTCCTCATCAAGGACGCTGTCCTTGACCTGGGCCTTGCCCATGCATTTTGCAATGTAATTGATAATTTGCTTAATTTCATTCCAGTTTGTTTGCCGAAGCGACGCACCCATGCCTGCCATTGTGTCTCTGCCACAGTTTTTTATTTTTTTAGCGGGCGCAAGTGGGGTCCTGCAATTAGATTCAGGGTCGCGTGTCGCCATGTCGCCGTCTGACGAGCGCCCCTTTGTGGTGATCCATGGCCGGCAATTTTTTCCCCGAAAGGAATGGCACGAAGAGGATGGGGAATGGTTCTTCCGGATTATTCTCAGGGGAAGATGGAAGGCTAGGATGGGGGGGTCACATGAACATTAGAAAATTTTGCGACAGGGAAATGGAAAGACATGTCACGCGCTATCGCAAGACTCTGCCACTGCCCTGGAGGTCTGGAGTTCCGTGTACTGGCAAGCCCTGATGATGCGCAGAGTCCTGCGACGTTTGAAGAACACATGGCGCAACACTGCTTTGGCCCGCAAGAAAGTGCTTCGCAAGAGAAATTTTTATCACAAGTGATCAAAAAATTGAACACATTCTTCGAAGCGTTAATTCAATTGCCGGATTTTAGGCCCACACCAGGCATGAATGTGTCAGTGGTTGGCCTCACAAAACTCATTAAGAGCTCCTTTCCACATACCGAGTGGACAAAACTTTGCTTGCTGTCGCAGCCTTTTGGGGTGGAGCTTTTCTTTCTGGAGTCTATGTCAATCAGTAGGTGGGGGTAGCTGGGAAGGATGCCGTTTATGACCAAGGCTCCTCGCCACACAAGCCTCCAGACACATCTGGAAAGGATGCATCTTCTTTATGCAATAGGTTTTTTTTCTAAGGATAGCCACCATGCTTGTGTAGGAAGGATGCCTTTGTTTTTTTCATCAAGGCTCCTACCAAGAGCGGTCACCATGCACATCTGCTTGAGATTTTTTGGGGAAGGAAGCCCTTGAGGCTCCTCACCAAAAAGCATTGATCGTGTGTTTTGCCTATCCTGTAGAGTTCCTCACTAGATGCACATCTGGAAAGGAAACCCAATTTAGGAAGGATGGGAAACACGCTGACGTTTCATTGCAGCCACTGCTGCATCTCGAGTTAGGGTTCTCCACGAGCCTTCCTGCGGCATGGCGCTGCGTCTCGTGTGGCTGATGCTGCTTGTCGTGTTTGGAGCGAGGGATGGACAGGCGTGTTGTCCAGCAGGGCCGATGGGCTCCACTGCGCCTCCTGTGGCGCCTATGCCCCCAATGGGTCCGCCAGTGGGTCCGCCAGTGATTCGTCCGCCAATCACTGGAACAGTTGTGCCTGCTCATGTTGGGCCACATACGGCTCCTGCGATGATGCCCCCTCCTCATCATCATGGTTCTGATGCAGTTGGCCCAGCACCCAGGCCCACTGTGATGCCTGAGCCTGCAAGTCGCGACAGCCCCGGGACCACCCTGCCATGGAGATCTCAGCCTGACCGGCCGAGGGAGAATGCAAGTGATCCTGCTGTCTTGGGTCCCCGCATGTGCCGGGTCTGCGGCGTCCAGGCATACGCCTGCAAGGGAATTTGCATGAACGTTGGCTGCGAAACTGGGACTTTTTTAAATAGAATTGACACGTTGCATTGATAAATCATGTGTGGACCCATTTTTTATCAACATTGAATTTTTGATGCGTCTCGTTGCTGAGGATCTGTATCCGCCTCAGAAGCCTTCAGCCCCCAATCCCAAGAAGAGATCCCGTGGCAAGAAGCGACCACTATGGTATGCTAAGATGCAAGAACACAAGCGAGGCAAGTGGGACCCATCAGAAGATGATGATGACTGGTCCTGGTGGCCTACTAGCGACTACAAGGACCGTCGAGACCATCACAGGACTGGGGGAATGGCGGTTCATCGGACGGACGTTGGGCTTGGGCATGGGTGGCTTGAAGAACCACTTTTGCCGTGTCATGGGAGCAATTTTTTTCAAGGCCAGAAACGTTTGTGAAACGCATGGCCGTGAGTGAGCTGAGACGCGAGAAAAATGACCTTTGCTGACTTTGCTGCGCGGCTGCTGTTGTGAGTTGCACCTGCCCAGGAAAACGGGGAAGGTAGCGTAGCAGACTCAAGCTCCTACAGAAGGACGCCGCATGGCTCCTTATGAAGTGAGGACCTCACGAAATGAAAGCTCCTATAGAAGGAAGCCCTTGGCTCCTAATGAAGGAAGCTCGTAAAATGTCAGGCCCACTTTTTTTTTGGAAGGAGACACAACCATATTCTCAGCAGAGAAACAAAATAAAAAGGATGTCAGAAGGCACTACTTGGAAGGAAGTAATCTGCAGTAACATAAGTCCTGCCAGCCACTACTACACACTGCTTGAATCAAAATAGAGAAGGACCCTACTAAAACCATCCCCTACTAATGCCAGAGAGCAGCGGGACCGCCATGTCTTACACGGTCTGACCATGCCGAACACGGCAGGCGAATACGTATTTTTCCGCCGTGTTCAGACATGGTTGACCATGTGCTCACACGGCAGTGCTCCTGGAATAAAGGAAGCATAGCGCCGTGTGAAGGCACGGTTGACCATGCAAGAACACCACAAGCGAATACGTATTTTTCCGCCGTGTTCAGACATGGTTGACCATGTGCTCACACGGCAGTGCTCCTGGAATAAAGGAAGCATAGCGCCGTGTGAAGGCACGGTTGACCATGCAAGAACACCACAAGCGAATACGTATTTTTCCGCCGTGTTCAGACATGGTTGACCATGTGCTCACATGGCAGTCCTGGCTTTGAAGCTCATTGAGTTGTCCTGGAATTAGTACGGTCCGCGAGCACGGCAGAAAAATACGTATTCATTTTTTGTTTTCTGCTGGAATTAGTACGGTCCGCGGGCACGGCAGACGAATACGTATTCATTTTTTGTTTTCTGCTGGAATTAGTACGGTCCGCGGGCACGGCAGACGAATACGTATTCATTTTTTGTTTTCTGCTGGAATTAGTACGGTCCGCCGGCAATAGTACGGTCCGCCTGCTTGTCCATGTTGTGTAAAAAACTATTTGATACCAGTACCATGTAGGTTGCATATGTTTTCAAAGCTTCTTTTATTTCATGTGTCTCTTTCTTTGCAATGATTGTGATGCTGTCATGCAGCCGCCTCGTTTCCTCAGCCTGTGCTCAAGTTAGGCTAGCCTCTCACACAGTGACAACCCGACCCAGTCACTCCAGCCATGAAATTGCTGATGGCGGCGGCGCTGCTCGCTGTGACAATGATGGCGATGGGCGCTCCCGATAAGGGCGATGGCCCTGGCAAGGAAGATGGCTTGGGCGACAGGCGTCCGAGTCCTCCGCCTGCTATGCCCACGGCTCCAACATTATGAATGCGTTGGCCACTCAGATCATGAACTTTCTGCAAAACTGGCCAGAACATGGCAGGGGGCCACCGCCACCAAATCCTGGCATGCCTGACAGCAGCACTCCAATGACAGGATCGGAGCCGAAAGCTGCAGCGCCGTCAGCGCCGGCCGCAGCTATGGGGGCGTCTGCAGCCCCACCATTGACAGGATGCGCACCAATGGCAGCGATGCTGCCACCAACGACATTCCCACCAATGAGCCATCATCATGGGATGGCATTCCCGCCAATGATGCCAACGCATCTGCCTGCTATGTCAATGACAGCGCCTTTGGCAGGGTCAGCCGGGCCTTCTTCCTTGGGAGATGCACCGCCATGGCGAAGGTCAAGGGAACCGTCGGTGGAGGTTGTTGGATCGAAGCCGCCTTCGGGCTCAATAGGGCCTGTCCACCCCGCCGGAAACTCGTCCAAGGCTGCTTCTCCACGGCTTGCTCTTCGCAGGTGCAAAGTATGCGGAGTGGACGCCTACTACGAGAAGGGTGTCTGTGTGAACCAAGACTGCGTGACTTTTCTGCAAGTAAAGTCAAAATTTCATTTTGATTGATCTGGACTGCAATGATTTTTCTTTTTTGACTTGATAAAAACATGACATGATTCCTCGGCTGATCAGGAGCTTTACAAAGCCTGGCACCAACCGGGCTCGAGGAAGCGCAAAAACAGAGGCAAACGGCAAGATGGGCAAAAACAGGTCTGGTACAGCAAGGCATCCCGCAAGATGGGCGACAACGAGGAGGACCAGGAGGAGGGAGACTACCATGAGCCAAGGGACCCGTTGTGGAAGGGCAATGGCAAGTGGGATGATTGGAGCAGCGACCATCATGGCCCTGGCTCACATGGCGGCAATGGCAAATGGATTTGGGCATGGATTAAGTCTTGAAGTCTTAAGTGAGACTGGACAGTACAATAGTCGGGAGCAGGTCGACCGGCCCGGCTCTTCACTAAGCGGCCACTGGCCCTTTGAAGTTTGCAAGAAAAAACGTTCAAGGTGTCCAGCTGCTGTTGCTGTTGCTTCTGCCGCCTTTGGTCGCCGTTCCCTTGCCGTCGTTTGGGGCACTTCTCATCACAGAGGCTAGGCCTATCCGTCGTCAAGCAAGATATTATTTGATGACGAAAGGCAGGGGCATCTAAGACGAATTGAATCCAAATGGCATTCACCAAAATATTTTTGCAATTTATAACACACAACGCAATTGGCAAAGGAAGGCTGGAACTGTCTCCTCAGCGATGGCGGGCAAGGAGGCACAGCCAACATGTCTCCTGTATCTTGTCTTCAAAGTCTATCAACGCGAAGGAAGACCACGTGCCTCCTCAGCGACGACAGAATCAGACAAGGAAAACAATCTTAGGAGAGAGATCTGCGGCTATTAAAAATTTTTCTCTGATTTGAAAAGGAGGCGGCGAAGCATTGCCCTCCCGTCACATGGTGTACTGCATCACATGTCCAGGCATTGCAGGCAATCAATTGGTTTCAAGTTTTAGAAGTCAATGAAAGTTGATTGGAAAATACAAACTGTTTCACAGCGGCCATATTCAGCTTCATTGGCCCCCCGCGGCTTACTGACGTCCGCAGCGATGGCGGATTACAACCTGCTACTACGCAAGTGCTATGCGAAGGACATCCTCGAAGGCAAGAAAGTGTATGAAGCGAGGAAAACTGAGAGCTTGAAAGGTTTGAAGCTTGGTGGCACCCTGGGCTTCCATTGGTGCACTCAGACCAGGATCGTTTGCGATGTGATCTCCGTGAAGAATTTCGCTCAGTCGGCCGACATGATTCGTGAACTGGGCCACGAAAAGCTGGTGCCATCAAGCCCGGATGCCCAAGAGTGCCAAGTTTCCCGGCTTAATTTGCTGACTGTGGCCAATGGCCGTTTGGGCTTTTATTCCAACTCCCATGCGTGACCCAACTTAGGCCATCTATGCCGAGCTATATGGAGATGCCCCTGTCACAGCGATTGAATTGGGGAACCCCAGGCAGGTGGACAACGTTGAGCCGAAGACAAAGAAAAAGGGCATGAAGAGACCTGCGGCAGCACCCTTCGAAGGCTGAGCGTTCCTGGGCGGTAGTCAGTAAGCAGTAGGCGTGTTCCGGTGTGGATGTAAAAATTTCATTCGGCAGCTAATCTGCAGCGTCATGTCTGGGCATGGGACATCAAGGACTCCTGAATTCATTCACGCATTTCAATATAGCTTGACAACAGGCAGGCTGCGATTCACTAAGTCTCCAAGCGGTGGCAGTTGACAAGTTGAAAAATAGTTGTCAAGGCAAGCATTGCAATTGCTTCCTGGTTAATAACTTTAATAGGTAGGCGCCGCTGGTGGCCGGTCAGTAGTAGGGCGTCATGGTGCAAAGCAGGGAGGTGCTCCGCGCTTAACAGTGCACTGTTCAAAATTGTCTAGTTTCAGACGGTTGTCGCAGCCTGCGCATGTCAAAGGAGGCTTTGACACTGAAGCCTCCTACTTTCAAGGAGACTCCCGTCTCCTGAATGTTTGCTTTTCTGCGGCCCTTTCTTTGCGCAAGATAGGATCAGACCTGTGTCACTTGCCCAGGCCACCTTCTTGTTGACTATTTTGCAAAAGCTGGTGCCATGAAGCACGTCTTCCCAGGCTGAACTCGAGGATGTGCCATGGCAAGCCGACTGTTACAATAACAAAGAGTTGATTCAGTCCTTGCATGGTAAGGCGGCGCAATGCCCAGCTGTGATGTCACAGGCTGTTCTGGATCGATGAAGCGCAAAGCGCAGCGATGTTCTTGCAAGTGCCTTGCGCTACGCGGCATCAAGAATCCGACTCCCCAGGCTGCGCCTTTGCAATGCTCTACTGTTTCCTGGACGACTTGCATCTGCGCTTGGAGTTTCGGTTTGCCAATTTGGAGCCATCATCTTAGACAGATGATGTGCGGCTGCTGCCTTTTGTCGAGAGACGGCTAGATGTGGAAACATTTTGCCCAAGCAGGGCCAAGACGTGAGCTGCAAAGAAAATGCGCGCCTGCAAGTGCTTAAGCAATTTGGTCTATTGCTCCACAACCAATAGTACCGAGCAAGGAGGTTCCTTTTGAAGGAGTCTCCTGGGCATGCAATGGGCGCTGCATGGCTTGATGCAAGGCAGGCCGCCATTGAGGCCTCCTACGTCCAATGCAATTGACTGTCAAGGAAGGCGCCGCCTCCTGGACAATCATGATAAGTGTATGGGAGGCGCCGTTACTTTGGTTATAACAATTTGTTGGGGGGCGCCGCCGTGCAGAGCGGGGAGGGGCTCTGCACTAAAAAACAAACAAACAAAAACACTGACAACATATATAATGCATGCAAACACACATGATCATATTGTCCCAGTTTGCGATGTAGCTTTGTAGTCTTATTCTTTTTGAAGCACACTTATTGTTCTTGTTGAAGCATACATGTATAAAATTGTCTTTTGTTATTTTTGAACATGTGTCATTGATGTTGAAGCATACATGTTGTGAATTGGTTTGGTTCAACAAAAATGAAATGTGTACATGTTGCTTTGCAAGCACCAGGTGCCCTGCCACGCCACGCAGCCTATTTGCTGACGCGGTTCAGAATTGGAGCCGACGGGAAAACTCCATATGAGAGAACGTATGGGAAAGCTTGGCGAGTGCCACTTGTGAGCTTCGGTGAACATGTGCTGTTCAGAGCGAGGGCTCCCAGGGATGGAAGAAGGCACGACTTGGAACCAAGAGTATCCATGGGAATGCTTGTGGGCACAGGATTGAGGAACACCGATGTCTACATGGGAGTTGTACAAAAGGTCTTTGTAAGGACTTTAGTTTGCCATGACCTTTGATCTTATGAATCAACGGTGCGCTAAAATTTTTTCTCGAATTCGCTAAAGAAAATTTTTTTCTCGCGAAAGTTTTTGCGAAAGTTCATTTTGTACTGTCCTCACAGCCCATGACGGAAGAAAACAAAAAATGAAGTTTATCAGGTCCTGAAAGATCAAAGTCATTTCGCAAAAGTTTCGCTAAAGTTTCGCGAAAATCATCGCGAAAGATCAGGTTCTTTGTGAAGAGCCCTCCCTCCTAGAAGAGATGGTCATGTTGGCCAGATCATATATTGAAGACTGTTTGGGGAGATCCTGAGATGGACAGATGAGATGTGTGAAGAAAAAGTGAGCAAAGACTCAAGGACAGGGGACTCGTGTCCGGTCTCCAAGATAGCCAGATAATTTGAAATCCTTATTTACACATATTTACACCATCCAAAACAAAGAGCCTTTTGGGCCCGCGAAAGTTAAACATGGAGTTCGCTAAAGTTTCGCTAAAGAAAATTTTTTTCTCGCTAAGATGGCCGTTCCCGGAACAAGGAATTTTGGACAACACCCACATCATGACAGCAAGAGGAATTGTGAAAGGCAACACAATTACCCGCAGACCACCTGCGGATCAGTTCAAGTACGAAAATTGGAGTGAACTTCGTGGAGTTCCATGGAGACTTCAATCGCGTGAACCAGGTGAGGTTCGTGTTGACCTGCCTGTGGTGGTTGGACAGCCAGCCAGGTTGCCAGCTGAAGAGGTGATTCCGAGGAACCTCTATGTGATGCAAAGCGACATCGACAAGTTTGGAAGTACTCCATTCTGCCCAGGATGTGAAGCGCAAATCTTGGGTACCGGTAGAAGATCCCACAATGCAGAATGCCGATTCAGGATCCAATCGGAGTTGATGAAGACAGAGGAAGGAAAGAAAAGAATCGATGCTGCAAAAGCTCGAGTGGAGGCTGGAAAGCGCCCCAAAGTTCCGAAGAACCAAGGAGGGGATGCTGAGGTTGTGGGTGAAGCAGCCAATGCACCTGCGTTGGTTGGCACCCCAGAGCCCGATGCCGAAATGGCGGCGGGAGAAGCGGTTGGAGAGCCGTTGGAAAGAGTTGCCCCACGCGAGTTAGAAGAAAGAGAAGAGGAAAGACCTAGGCAAAGAAAGAAGCAGCGCAAGTCTGGTGATAGCCAGGCAAAGCGAAAGCCAAGCGAAGATGCAGAGGATCTGCGTCACAGGATGAGGCAAGAAGCTGAAGGAGGCATGGTTGCAGACTCAGATCAAGTGGTGGAAGTTGGTCCACTACCAGCGGCGGGCAGCAGGGAGGCACAGCCCGAGAGACCGGTCATTGCTCAGCCGGGTGGTTCACCTGGCGGCGAAGACATGGCTCTTGGACATCTCTCGCTCTGCCTGTGTGCTGTGCAGACAAGCGAGGAAGAAAGGAACGATGCGTGAGACAGTCTCTGAGGTTTTCTCACCGCCGCGAGTTGCAGCTCAAGCTCAGCTGATTGGGTTGCGACCAGGTTTCTGCATCGACTTGGAGACCAAACGTGAAGACGGAAGTTACTGGGACTTGAGTAAGGACAAGCATGTTGAAGAACTATTCGCTATGATGGAACAAGAAAAGCCAAAGTTGTTGGGAGGATCACCACCATGCGGTCCATTCTCTCAATTGCAGAACTTGGTTGATGCTGTCAACAAAGTGCCAGCTGAAGTGAGGAAGAAAAGACTCGAAGAAGGAAAGAAACATCTGCGAACGTCTGTTCGTGCATACCGTGCACGAATGGACGGAAGCCGCTACTTCCTTCACGAACATCCACGAGGAGCTCGAAGTTGGGAGGAACCAGTGGTCAAGGAACTCCGGGATGACCCCAGAGTGTATGAAGTCACTGGACCGATGTGTCGTTGGAAGATGGAGGCCGAAGACGCCCAAGGAAAGGGGCTAGTGCGTAAGGAGACGAGATGGCTTACGAACAGTGAGTACATTGCCAAGACTTTGTCTGGAGTGTGTAGCAACACTTTAGGCAAAACATGGCATCGGCGCGTGAACCTGATAAATGGCCGAGCTAGGTCAGCACAGGTTTACCCGCCAGTTGGTGAAAGCCATACTCGAAGGACTTCGAGACCAGATGGTTGCAGATGGCGAGTTCAGTCAAGCACTACTCAATGCTCTTGGTGCTGGACCGGTGCCAGACGCACCACCAGTAGTTGACCAGGAGGCCGAGATGTTTGAACATCTTCCTACATCAGATGCACCAATATCAGGACCAGTTTACGACTCCAACACTGGAGCCGAACTGGACTTGGACAAGGTCGCAGCTGCTAGAAAGGAGGAACTCGAATGGGTTCACAAACAGAACCTGTACAAGAAGGTGCCATTGGCACAGGCCAAAGCTGCAGGAAAAATAGACCGCAATAAAGGAGATGTGCAGCGACCAAACTACAGAAGTCGACTGGTGTGCAGGGAAGTGAAGCGTTCGAATAACGCTGAATACTAGCTTCAGTGCTATGCCCCCTCTTGAAGCCTTGAAACTGTTGTTCTCTCTGATGACAACTCTAAAGGTTTCAAAGAAGAATCGCAAACCACTGAAGTTGCGACTGCTTGACATCAGTCGCGCTCACTTCTATGGACAAGCTCAACGTGAAGTGTACGTCACGCTTCCAGAAGGTGACCAAGAAGAAGGAATGGTTGGACTATTGCTTCGTTCCATGTACGGAACGCGTGATGCAGCGAATATTTGGCAGAAGTCTTACACCGAGGTGTTGACCAATGCCGGATTCGAGCGTTGCTCAGCATGGCCAGCGATATTCTTTCATCGGCAGTTAGAAGCAAGACTGTTGGTTCACGGAGATGCCTTCGTGATCCTTGGCGATGACAGTGCACAGCACAGCATGTGGAACAAGCATTGCGAGCCAAGTACGATCTCCGAGTTGACGGCAGTATCGGCGTCGGAGAGGCCAAACAAGAGTTTTGTGTCCTGAACCGTCTCGTTCGTTTCGATGAGAGGTCGGGTACGATACTCTATGAGCCGGATCCTCGACATGCCGAGATCCTGCTTAAAGAGCTTGGAATGGAATCGTGCAAACCAGTAAAGAGCCCAAACGAGAAGATCACAGCTGAAGAGTTGGCCAAACGCCTGAAGTTGGAAACGGTAGAGCCGCATCGAGTGAGTCAGTACAGATCGTTGACAATGAGGGCTGCGTTCCTAGCGCAGGACCGCCCAGACTTGTCTGAGACGGTCAAATGTCTTGCTCAAAAGATGCAAGCTCCGACAGAGGCGGATTTTGGCGATCTAAAGCGAATGGCCCGTTACATAAAGGGCAGCATGCGGATGGCGCAGAGATTCGAACCACAAAAGTTCAGCAGCGTGGTTACTGTACATGCAGATAGCGATTTTGCAGGTTGCCTATTGACTAGGCGAAGTACCACTGGGTTGACGTGCTTCTATGGACGTCACGCCCTACGCCATTCAAGCAATCTCCAAAGTACAGTCAGCCTTTCTTCGGGAGAAGCTGAGTACTATGCTTTGGTGAAAGGTGTCGCCACTGGTATGGCTACACAAGAACTGCTGAAAGGTTGGGGCATTACCACGAAGTTGCAGGTCCACACAGACTCTGCAGCAGCCTTGGGTACGTGCAATCGCTTGGGCTTGGGAAAATCCAGGCACATACAGTCGAGATACCTTTGGATCCAGGAACGTCTGGCTGAAGGTAGCTTTGAACTGTTCAAAATAGCCACGAACCTGAACACCGCAGATCTCTGTACGAAAGCTTTGAGTAGTGAAGCCGCTTAGCCGTTGAACGACATCTGAAGACGATGGGCTTTGAGAGCTCAAGCGGTAGATCTACTCTAGCTAAGGCCGTTGTATAGCGTGTCCTAAGTGTGGACATAGGCCTGACTCAAATCACTCCTAAGTCCAGGAGGGGTGATTCCGGACACATACCCTCATAAACATGAGCGGTACTTACCGCCATTTTGGCTCAAGGAAAATAAGAGCGTTGCTAATCTTTGATCAGGTATCATTATGTATCATCCATTGAAGTGGAAATTTCCAGCAGCAAACCAGCACTTGTTACTACAGCAGTTGCTGCTCCAGGAGATCATGGCCTTCTACCGACGGCTGGGTGACACGGTGATGGCTTCCTTCCAGCCCGCGCTTCACACGACCAACGACGTCGTCAGGCTGGCGGTCATCCCGCTGACAGCGTCCTCACGCAGTTCTTACGCGGAGCTGATCAATCAAAGGGCGCCGGTCGCAGCCCAAGATTTGCATCGCAAGTGCGAAGGTGTTGAGAGGAACTGGATTATGTTTTTTTTCGAGGTGCTGTAGCATGAGTATGATTAGTCTTTGAACGCGTTCAGAGCGGGCCCCATTCCAGGTGGGAATTTGCGGTTTGATACCACACCAGCATCGCACGAGCAGACACGGACACACATACGCACAGCCACATACGCATGCGTTAACGGAACCCATACCATGTTTTCATTCGAGCATCTACCACAAGCAGGATGAGCAAATCAATATTGAGATCATTAATGCCAACCCCAGAGTAATAACCCCCCCCCAAGGTCGACAAGGTCTGACCATAGGTGTCCAAAAGTGACCGCCCCCAAATAAACGCACCCTCATTGATTTAAATTGTTTTTAAATTGATTTCAATTGCTTTTTAAATTTATTTCAATTGCTTTTAAATTGATTTCAATTGCTTTTAAATCGATTTCAATTGTTTTTAAACTAATTTCAATTGGTTTTAAATTGATTTCAATTGCTTTTAAATTGATTTCAATTGCGTTTAAATCGATTTCAATTGCTTTTAAATTAATTTCAATTGGTTTTAAATTGATTTGAATTGTTTTTAAATTGATTTCATTTGTTTTAAATTGATTTCAATTGCTTTTAAATTGATTTCAATTGTTTTTAAATTGATGTCATTTGTTTTAAATTGATTTCAATTGCTTTTAAATTGATTTCAATTGTTTTTAAATTGATGTCATTTGTTTTAAATTGATTTCAATTGCTTTTAAATTGATTTCAATTGTGTTATTATTGATTAAATAGGGGGGTTCCAGGCTTGTGGGGGGTACCTTTTGTGAGCTTCTAAAAAATTGTTTTTTTATAGATTTCAAAAGGCGGGTAATAAAGAAAAACACATGGACTTTTTAGGAAATTTAAGCCCACTAGCCATGAGAAGCAAGTAGATTAATAAGGATTTAAATTGAAACCAATTTAAAATTAATTAAAAAAAATGATTTGAAAAAAATTAGGGATCCAGAGGGGTTTGATTAACTGGGGGGGATTTTTGGGTGAACTTATCTTATTTGGGGGTGAAATGAGCACCTATAATTAACTTTAGTAAGGACCAGGGTCTGGGGATGAGGAGGGGTTTGATTAACTGGGGGGGATTGATTAATCCTACCTTTGCATTAGTTGCAAAAGCACAGGTGCACATGAGCCTCACACACAAAGAGAAATGCACGAATACCATCGAATACTTGCGTACATACATGCTAGCAACGGATGTTTATACATACATGATCATACAAGGACATACGCCAACACCCAAATATGCGCAGGTATACCTGCAGGATACAGACATGGAAAAACACAAAGGTTCATACATTGGGATAGATACATGCACGCATTGTTTTTTTAGCATGCGTGCAAATACATGTATGCATACATGCAAATTTGTGCAGATTCCTGCATATACATTCACATTTACATTTGCATGCATACGATTGAGTACATTTGCATACATGTATACATGCACGAGCACAGACATGCATAGCTACACACACACACACTTGGAAGCTATGCGTACATACATGGCAACCCTTTGCATTCGTGGATCGATAAACCACAATCATGTCCATAGATTGTCCCAAAATGATTGAAAGTCCAACATCCGACTCACGGAAGGTTGCAGCAGCCAGCCTGCCACAACCAAGAGCGGAAAATTCAAGATGTGCGAGTAAGTGACTCAAAGGAATAGCGCGAAATGTTGGTGTTTTTTCCGATTAGCTTTGTGTTCCGGGATGTTCAAAGGTAACCCAGTGGTTTTGGAGGTTTGCGGGGGCAGCGATGAGCAAAAATCGGACGCAACTGTGGCAAACAGTTTGCAACGCAAAAAGTGCATGCCCCTGTGCCGAGAAGCACGGTTGCAAGTCAAAATTGTGAAAAATAGTAAAAACTGGTTTTCGCGCAGTCGTTGATGTTTCACTCGCGGCAGAGCAACACCATCACCAACTCATTATGATCATCAGGATCATCATCATCATCATCATCATCATCATCATCATCATTTTTTAGCATCATCATCATTCATCATCATCACTTTTCATCAATCAGTCAGCCAGTCAGTCAGCCAGCCAGCCAATCAATCAACCAAACAAACAGCCAACCTAACAATGAACCAAACACTAATTCAATCAGTCATTCAATCAATTATTCAATAATCAATCATTCATCCATCAGTCAATCAGTGCATAAATCAATCATCATCACGATCAATCACCCACAGCAACATCTCATCTCCGCCAATCCTCTCCTCTTGTAGGCAATTATAGGCCGATACTACTGGTCTTTGTGTTCGGGGGTAGTAACATGCAAAGTTTTGGTTGGTAATCAATCGCCATAGGTGAGTTCACACATCCTCAAGAGTTGTTTGTGATGGTGTGCTGTCACAGAAGTGTGCAATTTCGCGACGTTTTCCATACCGAGGTGGTGCCAGCGAAGATGGTCACTCACAACTGGTCGAACCTCTTTCGAGACTTAGTCGCCAGCGTGGTTGCAGATTCGCTTCAGGAGTGAAATAGATTATATCATATTATATCTATAGTTTATTTTCATGGTTACTCAGATGGGTAAGAGCCATCTGAAGTGCTTGTCAACCACGATCCCTTCAGGAGCATTGTTTCGAGATGGTGGCCGAGATGTTGTCCGACAGCAGCGGTGCCCAGGTGCTGGAAGAGATGCTCAGGGAGTTGCTGGGACGTGAGATGTCAACACTTGAACCTTCGGGTCGTTGACTATAACGTTTTCTTTTGGCCTCACATTATACAATTGTTTTCTAATATTAGTCAATGAGCTAGTGAATTAGTCAAATTATTTGATTGATATTCATCAAACGATGTCAAACGGATCTTTGTGCTTGCAATTTTTCAGGGACAGGCTCCAGGAGTAATCTCTCTTGAATTGCAGCTTGGATCGTAAGAGCAGGATTTTATGAAAATCTCATTGCTGAGGCATGGATGTCTTGAGAAGACCTACTGGATTTGTGCATTCGCAGTGAATCAGCACATCGGCATTTGCGGAGCGAATCCCAGAGGAGACGTGGATCCAGTGACAATGATCCCGCATCCAGTTTGCCCTTGCAACGCGCAAAAGATTTTCAATGAGACTCCTCCGTTGAACATCGTTGGTGAGAGCATTGGCTGCGAGATGAACAAATTCGACGACATGAGCCATGGCACAGCAATTCAGCAGAGAATTCTGTAGATAGTTTTCTGGCAAGACCTTTGCCATCCCCCACCCATAGAAGCAAGATGAGGCGACGTTCATTTGTTGTGTTTTCTGTTCCGGTTCAGCTTAGTTTTCGTTAGCGCAAGTGCTTGAGGATGGCATTCTTGTCGCGCAAGAACCCTTCCTTCGCAGAGGCAGGCAGATTTGTAAAAGTCATAGCCACATTTGCGGCTAGATTGGTGCTAAAGTTGATGCAGCCCCAGTAGAAAAACTCACAACTAAACGTTGAGAACACAACGGACGACAGAGGGCTTATACTCAGTTTAGAAGCCCTTCCTGGGTTAAGGGAGTAAACTGTGGACGGTATTCGCCTGGATTTGCTTGGTATTGACGACAATTCAGGCAAAGTTGTAGCGGATTCCTGACCATTTCATTACGCAGCCAGTGGTCACCGAGCGTGTCAGAGGCAAACCAGAGCAACAGCAAGTGGTCGTCCAGCATAGGATGGAAGGTCTGGGAAGCCTGCTCCAAATAATATCGCTTGTTAAAAGCCATTGACTAAATGGTGTCCTTACGTTGTGTACTTCCTTTTCTCCTTTCCGTTGTGCTAGTTGCTGGGTGCCTTGAGACTAAGGATTTGCTTGTCCATCGTCGGCCTTAATTTTATTCAATGCTTTTCTGTTGCTACATGATTGCTTTTTCTTGGTTGGCCATCAAGTGTGGCTGTCTCTCATCCTTGGCCACGTTTCCGTGGACAGGTGGTTGCCGTGGATGCATCCATGGACTTGTTCAATAGAGCCTGGTGTATCGCGGAAATCGCGGAGGCTCATCGCATGGGAATGCCTCAGTGCCTCAAAGTCCGCAACAAGGACCCCCCGGGATGTGCCTTGTGGACTCTCCATTTGGAGGTCTGGGGGATGGCAGGTTTTATCAGGTTTTGCAGCTGTTTCTTCGGGACGGACAACCAGTACTTACGCCACGGAACAAAATTTTTGATGCATCCTGCTGCTACAAATGAAACTGCAAGGGGCAATGGACAATAATGGACATGTGTTCGAATCAGATTGGCATCGTTGACCAGGAGGCACTAGCAAGAAGACAGTACACCCTGCAAGAGCTCAAGGTCGAAAACATGCTGCTTGGCAGGGCTTAGCGGCAGAGTTGCCCAATCATCATGTGACGTTCAAGTGCTTGGAGATTGCCTTCGGGAATTGGTAATTGCAGATTTCCAGTTTTGACTGGCTTGATCATCTTGATGACTTATTGTAATCATACACTTGGTTCATGTATGACTTTATGGTTTTGACTGACTTGATCATCTTGATCTTCCCAGCACGGTGATAGAATGTGATAGATTTCGACGGTAGAAGTGTAGTAGCAGTGGTAGCCACAGCTATAGCAAGGGACCAAGCTGCAAGGGTTGCTGGCAATGCTGAGGACTGCCAGTCGCCCAGAAGACAAAGAGGAGATCTTGCGGAAGATCGGAGACACAAAGAAGTTCAACAGGATCCTTGGAAGATCGGTGGCGAGTTGGGTCAAGCAGTTACCCAACCAACGTTCATGGGGGATTTCTACCAACAATAATAAGATAAACAATGGTTAATGATAGGGGAACCAGGGGTACGGGGTTTTGACCCACAGCCAGGTGATTGGACAATGACATTGCGATACATTGCGTTGCTGTAGTGTGCAGACTTGAATCCTGCCCTGCCTAAATTGTGGTTCCGAGTCGCCTGTCTTTGGTTGCAGGAAACTTCGGGAACTAATCTTTGACAAAGACGTCGCATAGCTGCAGCTGAAGATATAGCTAGTGCGATGCTTTCATTTTCAAACGGTAGGACTGCGAATGGCTATGAATGGTTGGCATCCCACTTCGTACCTTGTGAAATTTTTGCATTTGTGGAACAGTCTGTGAAGCACCGTGATTTGCTACAGCGGCTTCATGGTGTGGGCCCTGGATTTGGATAGATTTGGATTACACGATTTCCTGTAGAACTTGGGATGCCTTGAAATGGTCTCAAGGTCTAACCCACCTAGTGCAGGAAAAACATTGGATGCTTCAGCACCCTGGGAAAACGATTTAGAGTAGTGGGTTGAGCAGTAGGACACGTGGCACCAACGTGGCACCAAGCCACAATGAAAACATAAAATGCTTTGAACCATCATTGGGACGCTTCGAGGTTGGGCTTCTCACTGCCTGGAAGAACACTGATGCTCAGCAACAGATGGAGGAAGTGTCGCGGGTGCTGAAATGGGCACGCCTTTCGCAGTCGGTGAAGGATGGTGAACTTGTTTGGCAAAGATGGGTGGGATAGCCACCAGATTTCCCAATTTTTTCGCTGCAATCTGCTTGTGCAACTGTACATCGCATCATGTTTGGCCAAGAAGCACGTAATTAATCACTGCATCAATCCCCTTTCGGCCCTGTCGCAAGATGGGTGCAACTGATTTTGGTAGCTATGCAGCAATGACTGTATTTTTGGCTTTTTGATCCCACAAGGATGGGTCGTTCATTCTGCGCGGCATTCATGGCCAAGAGCAATGATTTTGAGTTGTGCCTTTCAATGAAACAAACATGAGCGATCAGTCCTGTTGCCTTGTGTTTGTATCATTGCGACCTATAGTCAAAACCACATGTGCAGCTCAATGTCAGCAGAAAATACTCAAGCAGAAAGACCACTGCAAAAGGCAGCGGCAAAAGTGATTTGTCCTTCCGTTCTGTTTTCCAAACTTTCCAAGAGCGAAAACTGTGATACAGCAAACTCACGTGGCATGGAAACTCCTCTTACAATCCAAGTGGATTCACAAATTCCCATGTTATTTTGGACGTTTTGATCAACTTGTGGTAATTTGATCACCAGTTATTTCTGTATGTTCTTATTCTTTTGCCAACTCAGCAACTTCTGAGTCAAACACCACACAAAGTGACAAGGTGAGGGCCAAGGGTGAGACACAGTTGCTAGCCTTTTCTGTTTCTGACTGTTTGTGTTGACCAAAGAAAGCAGGATCATTGTGACTTGTCAGAGTTTGTGTCCTGAAAAAGTTTCATGAACATTTGCAAAGTTTACATTGTGAAGAAAGATGAAGCAAATCCATGGAGACTACCCATTGGCCTGTTGACACAGTGTCGGCCGGGGGGGTTTTACCATCCATACCATGTGGTGACACAAGCTAGTGTGCGGGACCAGCACACCAACAGACATAGAAACACGGCTGGATGGCAAGGTATTTTGATTTGTTTATGGACATGAGCATATATATATATATGTAATATATATATATATATACATATGTGTATTTATCTATTATCTATTTCTATATATGCGTAAACTTTAAATGTTGCCTACATCGTGACCCACAAGAGTCTTTCATGGTTTGTTTCAGATTCGCAAAGGCAATGATTTGTTCTTCGAGCTTATTGTGTGTGTGTGCATGAAGGAATTTCGAACAGCGACCGCAGTGAAGAAAGCCGGCTTTTGATGAGCGAATTTGTTTGGATCAGACTGAGTTGTAGAATTTGTAGATCTATATGCTTCTTTGCTGCTGGGCTATCTATGACGAAGATAGGCCAAGACCAAGTGTTTCCTGCAACTCTCATACGACTCTTAGTGTAGAGATAGGATATCGTTTCAGTGGGGCAATGGTGGTTCAGATCAGGTTCACAAACTGTTGCGCCATGTATTCAGATCAACTAGCACCCATTTACATTCATTGACCTGAATTGGTGTACCAATATTTACATTCACTTACCCATATTTACGAATATTTACAATAAATAACCAGTATATTACAAATTTACCCGTTTACTTACCCATATTTACGAATATTTACCCATTTGTTTATCATCAATAAACCCATCATTGAGCACCGTCAGCGGCGCCTGCCTAGGCCTTGGGCATTTGTGGCCGCATCGTGGCGCTCACGCTGCAGGGTTTGATGCTGGGAAGCCGAGAAGGATCGGATCCAATCAGGGGGATCATAGCTGCTTAAGGATGGCTAAGGATGGCCAACCAACTCATCGTTTGAGCTTAATGATGGTTTCATGATGGTCAACGGTGGTTATAGTCAATAACAGTTCATGATGGTCAAGAAAAATAGTTCATGATCGTTAGCTAATAGTCAACAAGCAACTAGTCAATATTTAATTTAACGTTGCTCATAGCAACCATGCAGTCAATGGCAATGGTGAATAATGGTTTGTAAGCGATGGGCAATGATCGTTATTGGCAATGATCGTAGTAAGCATCTAGTCGATGGTACAGCAATGGTTAATGGCGGTTATAGCAACCAATCATTTGCCCTTGGGTAAATTAGCATGGCAATGCATGGTTAACCAACTCATCATTTAAGCTTAATGATGATTCCATGCTGATTGGATGATGCTTAATGATGCTTTAATGATGCTTCAATGACAATCATCTATTGAAGCATCATTGAACCATCACTAAGCTTAAATGATGAGTTGGTCAACCATTCTCAACCATCCTCATGCATCATTGATCCCTGGGATCATGGACAATACCAGTGAACAGCTAGCAGCTAGCGCTGCTGGCCATTGCTGCTTGAAATGACCAGCCGTCAGCCCCGCAGAGGCCATTACAGGAACTGTGCCTACGTTGATGAGTGGAAACCCATGATGTATGGAGATGCATGTGATTCATTCATGTGCATCATGTCTATCATCCAGTCACTTTTTTTCGTCAAAACTGATCCTGTCGGAAACTTGCTGGTGTTAACAAACTACCATCTCCGTGCTTTTTGTGTATGTCTCTTGCTGGTGTGAACCAGCTAGCTGTTGGTGTAATATACTTGATTTGTAAAGCCACCATCTCCATTACTACCCATAAACAGCAGAGCGCCAGCGCCGCGACTACGGGCTTTGAAAAAAGCTGTGGCAAAGAATGGCCCCATCCATGTTTCATTATACCACCTGCATAGCAGTAACCATCATTTGCGGCAGCATTACGGCCAATAACCACCAGTTTCGTTGAATTCACCCGTGATTTGAGCTGTAACCACAACTGGAGCCACAGATCGACAGCGATTTTGCTGCCTTGGTCGCCAAGGCTGATTGGAGTTTGTACCATTTTCCTGGTGCTCATCGGCATCAACGCGGAGCAGCTGGAAGGGTTCCTCACCGAAGATTTTGAGATGGAATCATGTATGCGCATTTGTTTGGTCACAAAATTGTTTCATATACACCAATAAATGCATGACATGCGACTACATTGGAGCCATGCTCGTTGTGTGTCAACTCACCTGTGTGGATTGTGTGGTACAGCCCTTGGGTCCAGCCTTCACTCAGGATGTATCAGGTGGACTGGCTGACAAAGCGAGAGGTCATCCTCCTGGCAGCTGCGGTGGAGCTCATTCCGTGTGTGCTGGTGGCTACTGTGAAGGAGCCGGGGGGCCTCAGCTGGAGCATAGCAGGTTTTATAGGGGATTATAGGGGTTAACAATGGTTATGAATGGTTAGTAGTGGTGGTTTCAAACACTGGTGAATAATAGGGAATGACAACCAACAAGAATGGTTCAACAATTACAATTGTTGGTGGTTTGATTGATATTTTTTCATTTCCCTAGTGATTATGAACCAACGGTTGGTTGACCTTTTTTTTTTGCATAGGGGTTGAAACCATTAAGACCAGATTATTGTTGATTACATTCTTGTTGCGGGATTTTATTGCTGGATGGCATTTCAAAACGATGTTATGGTGGATGATGTTGGATCAATGAGACCTGGATGCAGATGCCCCATGTTTTCATTTCGGATGCTTTACTGGCCTGGGGCCTGAGCTTTGGAAATGCCCAGAATCCCAGGATCAAAAATAATCCGCTCCTTGGTGCAGGAGACCTTCGTTTTGACCGCTTTGGGTGCACTTTGCGCAGCCATCGTTGCAGTGGCTCGTTGATTGTTGGCCCCCCTGCCACTTGGGTCAGGGCTTTGGGTTTGTTGCTGAGCCCCCAATTGAAATCAAATCCTGCAACTTCAAGGGCGTGGAATATGTTTTGCTGCCCGATTTCAGATGTTTCGATGCTTCGTAGTGAGATCATGCCCCATTAGGTGGGCCACATCACTGCGAGACCGGCTGAGTTCAGTGGAATCGAAAGAGAAATAGATGAAACGAGGTACGATATGATGCGATAAATCGTGCACCATCAATGCAGACAGGGCTGAAATTCAGACTTCACTCCCCTTCACTTCAAATCGCCGTCGCACAAATGGGCAGGCCTGGTCGAAGCAAGGGGTCTATAGAACCATGATACCTGGGCTGGGATATGCTGGGTTCGCGGCCAGAACTGCTGCGAGGTCGTTGTAGTGGTGGCCGCCTTCACAGCCAGCCCAAGCACCCTGCAGACATGTTTGGGTCCCAACGAGAAGATCCACTGGCCCGTGATCACGGACCTCAAAGGACCTGCTGCCAGACATGAGTCGCCATGGGTCGCCATGGGTCACCATGGGTCACCATGGCATCATGAGTTACCAACGATTACAAAACCCGACAAAAAAGGTGACTCGTCCATTCTGCACGAGGCACGGAAAGCATCGGAAAACGTTGGTTTTTGGTCTGTTCGTTTTTGCATGGCCAGTGTCACCACCAGTTGGGTTTCAGGTAACAGGAGCGTGCATCGAGGTTACGTCCTAAGTTTCAGAAGATAGCACAGGACACTGGTGCGATCCAGACGTGACCGGTCCAAAAGTTTCCGCCCAGCGCCTCTAACTTTGGAGGTTGAGACACTTGGTGTTTGTACTGCAGGTCCTGCTCAGACGCCAAGATGAGAAGCGCTGAACACAACCTGATGTAACAATGAATTGGTTTGTCAAAATGGATCTTCCACCAGAACATTTCATTGATGTTTCAGATTTGTGTTTCCTTTCCCCTTTCGTTGTTGCCGCTGGCACCACTACCAATTGCATACAGCTGAGCCGATGTCAAGACTAGTCCCATGACCACTGTGCAATAGGACTGTCTCTGTGCTGGAACACCGCCTCTCATTTGCAATTGGGCGGGAGGGAGGAGATTCATGGCCTCTCCCAAGGTTGCCCTCGAAAGGTCCCCGGATGCTTCACTTATCCAGCTAATTTAGCTGGTTGCCATTGCTGATGATTAGATGACCCTAGATACAAATTATAGACATAAACCATGATCACGGCGATTCAATTGCAAAAAGTGCTGGATTCTGCCATGTGACCAGCTGCTGTTCATCTCAGGTTTTTCCATCCCAACCCCTCAGATCTTCAAGGAAGATCCCATATCTGAACAACGCATCACCATTTCAGCCGAGAACCTGTAACCCCCCCCATCGCACCACGGGTCCTAGGTGGTCTTTTCCTTCGGTGGCATCAACGTTTTACCAACGTTGCTGGTGGACTTCCACTCCCGCGGGGTCCTGGCACGGGCGCTGGTGAGCTTTACATGGAGGTCCTATCTCTTCATCATCGTTTTCTATGTGGGGCCACCTGGGGCCGAACCTGGGACCTCTGCCCGGGTTGAACCAGGACCATGGCGGAAAATCCGAATGGTTGAAATTGGTTGATGGTTGCTGAAGTGACTCGTGGCTTGATTCGTGGCTGGTGAAGGAAAATGGGCATTGCGATGACGGAAAGTGATTGGTGATCTTGATGGCTGGCCATGGTCAGTGACTAGGCGTGAACAAAATTGGTTAGCCAATCATTGCTGGCTGGATCTATTGCCTCCAAGGCCACCCTTGGCCTGCGCGGTTTCCACAAGGGATCCTTCAGGTTACCAGGATCAATGGTACCTCAGACGGTGACCATTCAGCAGCGATTTGGACAGGGTTGCCACTTGGCATCATCGTTGCCAAGCAGCCATAAGATACCAACCATAGTGATTTCATATCATGCCATTGAATATTACTATGTCATGGGTATGAATCATTACCTCATGATACCTTCTGGATCCTTATGGATTAGTTGCTGTCATACCAAGAGCCATCAAACGTGGTCATTGAACTTAACATCATCGCGGAAAATTGGATCATTCACAATAATGAAATATTTATTCATACGAATGTTCTTATCATTATTTCAATAGCTATTCAACCATAAGCTAGCAACGAATAGCGGCTCACCAATGGTTGATCGCTTGCAGGTGATGGTCGCGGTCGCCGGCTTCGCTGTGGGGGGTGATGCCATGGCCAGCAAGCGAGTGGACTCCAACGTGTTGATTGGACTCCAGGGATGCCAGGCACGGGAGGGCAACAGCACCAGTGATGGTGGACCCATGGCAAAGTGACACTTGACCGTCAACAGCATACCGATCAACGTTTTGGCCCGTAGAAGTCGTGGTGATTGCCCGTGATACAGCATGATGCAACCGCATGCAATCTTGTTTTTCCGGTTAGTTGCTCATGTGCTGCAAGTAATGTCCACTGCCAGATTTTCAGTTGAAGAGGACCGTCGAGGTGTCCTGTCCTTGCTGCCGTTCGGTCACAGGATGGCGGCGATGGGACCATCGATTGGAGTCTTATTGTTTCTGGGATCCATTGCTGGGTGGGCACTATTCACAGCTCATACCCTGGATTTGTTGAACATGCGGGTGGTTCTCAGGTCATAGGGGTACCCTAACTTTCCTTTATTAATCATTTCATATTGTTTTAAAAAACCTGCGGTACTAAAATTTTCAGGAACCCCCCTGTAAGCAAAAGGGTGCCAATGTTTGGCTGCAGTATCCAGAAAATAAAAGTATGCATCATGTATCCAAGGACGGCTGCTGAAAGATGAAGATCCGTGGGGTGCCCATGTTTAACTTGGACGACATGGCTCAAGTAGCACAATCTCTCAGACATGCGGAGATGATGGCAGATGAACATTCAAGTGGACTCCCAGTGTGAATATATCCCATCAATATCTCGAAGAGGTAACATCACCAGCCCCATAACCATACTGCCCAGCCGCCCCGCCTCTGTTTGCAAATCCTGACGAGTTCCTAGGTAGCCTTTGCGTGCATCACCCTTCACGTTTTGCTGGCGATGCCTGTTCCCTTTCATGCTTGCGCTGAAGCTCGCCTGCTTCCCAAAGCTGGTTGGATCCCAAACACCTGGAGTTTTGACAAATTTTTCCATGGAGTATAGAGCAGATGGATCTTGAGCCCCAGAGCAAACATGCTCGAAAGCGTTGCTCATTAGATCCAATCTCAATCCACCAGCCGGAGAAGGCTCTTGTTATTGTCCATGATTGCGGTGCCCCAAGTAGTGAAATACAGAATGAAAACATGATATGGATTTGTTAGTTGCAAAATTTGGTTTACCTTGCCAACATGAGAGCTTCCGGCAATCACTCCCTGGCATCTTGGTTGGTAGTCCTTAGGAGCAAGGAAAGGTAATGGCGATTGGCCCTTGCCTGTGTACCTTTTCCCTCTCTGCGAAGCCTTGCCCTAGATCCGGCAAGCCATGAGCAAGAATAATAGCTATCCTTTCCTTGAAGTCCAACACCATGCAGAAGACGAGCTGATTTCCGTTGGGCCATTAGCCACTGATCTCTGTTTGGAGGGAGGAAGCTATGGTGATCTCTAGTGTAGCTGGTGGACCTCCGATGTGTACCCAGCCATTGGCAGCACCTTCACCAAGGAAACGCTGGAGTTGCTTCTGGGGATACGGGAGAGCCTTGGGTTTAGCACAGCTTGCTGGGCAGCTGCGGGTCATCACGAGCTGCAACCCATTTCGCATTGGAACTCTGCACCCGTAGCACGAAAAGTGGGATGGTTTCAGACGAGCCCTTGAAAAAGCAGCATGGATTACAGTAGTTGATGATTCAGCAAAAGTAGATCAACCTGGCAATGGAAAGTTGGCCATTGGCAAGCCAATGCTAGCTAGGTTGCCCAGGTGTCCATATGGTGTACTTTTCAACATTGATTGACCATTTCCGGCTTGGTCTACCAGAGGGTAGAGGAAATATGGGCTATGGGCCTGAGCACCGCTGAGCCTTCGCCTAGAAGCTTGGTAGTCATGGCCAATGGGTTCCTCATAGGGACAGATACTGCCGGGCAGGCCATGGTGATATTGTCATGATTTGTTCCCCCATGAACCCAAACACTCCATCCATGTGGCAAAATCACCTGCATTTGACCAATAAAATGGCCAAAATGTGGAGCACCTCGGGAACCATGGACATCCACCCACAGTGCCAGGAAAGCCTTGAGCTCACCGCGTTTCTTGGGGCAACTCCTATGGCGCATCCCGCGGTTGCTGCTGCTGGCGAGCTGCACGGCTGCTTGGTAGCCGGATGGGTAGGCCATTGTGGCGGATGGTGCTATGGTGGTCATGATGAATCATGGGCTTTCGAATGGAACGCAGGGAAAATATCCAGCAACAGCGGTCAAGAACTGATGGTCAGATGATGTCAAATATGGGAAGCAACTATATGCGAGAAGCGATGGTCAAATGTGGGAGTGCTCAGTTCACTGGTTGTTGAAAGAATTGCTTTTGATTCGCTCGCTGGGTCAGTGTTTTGATGTTTGTGCACTTGATAAGCATTGGCATGATCCCTTGCTCTTGGGATACGGTTGCATAGTTAGTTGTTTGCAAGCCCTGGTCCTGACAGCATCTCAACAAATTCTAAGTTGCATCAAGTCTCTAGGGTTTTCTGGCCTACCATTTTGTACATGATGCAATTTCGATGACAAACTTGGCAGTTTGAAGGAGATAGCATAGCTGCGCGATGAGAAAAATGCATGAAATGCAACACGGTTGAAGGGATGTTTGCCTATGAAATGCGTACCGCAGCTTGGTCAACGCAGCCCTGGACGGTTGGAGGCTTTGCTACTTGTGCTGGTGAATGGCCAAGAATTCAACAACCGGCTTTGCGATTGAATAGGTGTTCTTATCTCGTGGGTGGTTTTGAACGTTTTCAGTTTCCCAGAGAATTAATTGGTACATATCCCAACCATCCATGGAAAATTATTATCATAGATCTGGGATGGCTGGTTGACGTGCATATTTGTTTCACAGGTGTTAAACCCACCAACCACTCAGGCACCCAGCCACGCCGCGAGCGTCTCAGGCCTTGGCTTATGCTCTGCCGTTCTTCGGGGCCTTGTTGAATGTGGTGGCCGCTATCGCTGGACAGGCGGTTGTCCTAGCAATGATTTTATTGGTTGGTGGTTTCAAAGGTCTCTAGTAATCATTAACAAATGGTTGGTTGACGATCATATTTTTCAAAGGGGTTGAAACCACCAACTGGTTTTAATATGGGAGCCAAACCGTTTGGTTGTCAACCATCCTACGACCACGATGGATTTTTTCTTGTTCATCCATATTGCGCCATCCTATTGCCATTCTTCGTTGGCCTCTTAATGGCCACCTTCAAGCATTACTGTAGTACTTGGGCCTATCCTCTGTCTCGTGGAGGGGTTGTGGATTCTGAGGGCCACTCCTCTTCCATATTACGATGAAGAAGTGGTCAGCGATAGGAGGTGTCAATAGCAGATAGCCACCAACGATGGTTGGCAAAAAGTAAGCCATGCCCTCCAGCAACAATAGTCAACGGTGGAAAACATTGGAAAACAACACAAGAAGTGTTATATCAAGCGACGATATTCGAGAGATGTGCAGGCGTAGGCAAAACCTCCACATTTCACCATTTACCAGTACATATCACTGGGTCGGATGTTGGGAAAGTCTGCAGGAAATCTTTGTTTTAAGCGTTTTAAGCACCAATTACAGGGGGGTTCCTGGAGATTTTTCGATGAACCAGTTCTGGGAATATAGCTGTTGTGTGCTTCCCGCTAGCAAATTTGGAACCTCCAACCGTGCGAGTTTCAATGCCCAACGTGTTGCAACTGTGACACCCCAAGAAACGGGTGCTGTTCCAAGAGGCTTAGGCATTCGGGGTTTATGGGTTTGGTGGTCTCAAAATACGAGACCCTCAAAATGGTTGGTCGATTACTATCAACGCATAACATTGGATGATTTGGGGGTACCCCTTTAACTTGAGAAACAACCATTTGGGTGTTTCTCAAAATAGGGAGCCCCAAAAATGGTTGGTTTACTACTATAAATGGCTATTGAAGGATGATTTGGGGGGTCCCCTATTTTGAGAAACCACCATTTGACTCACTAGGGACCTGGCGATGATTTTTGAGGCACTTGGCATCACTTGGCTTTGGTTGGCCAGGCTACAGTCTTCATCCTCCCCATCATTTTGAGCTGGGCCATTCAGCGGCAGCAGAAGTATCGAGTTCGCCTCTACGCATCTCGGTTGCGGTGCGTGGCCCGTGGCCAAGCGACGGTGGTGAGTGATGGTGGACTGATGCGGTATGGTGCGGTGATGTGCAACATGGGTAATGTTGAACTAGAACTATCAAACCGCCCCCCAGTAGTAAACACAACCTCTCCGCCACTAAACCGCATAGGTGTGTGAGTGATTATGATGGAATATGATGGTTCGCACTTGGGCGTCCATGATGGTTTCCCTTGCTCCTGACATTGTGTACAATGCGTGATTTGAAGTGACCCTCCAGAACATGAATATTCAGGCGATAGCTGATGTCGTTGAATTTTTGCCACTTCACCGTGGGGAATCAGTTGAAAGGGGAACTACTTGGCTGTGGGAACCTTAGATTCTGACGGGAAAAAGGCCCCCTGCAATTCAAGGGCCCGCACCTATACCAGATTTGATCACATGTTGGTGCTGGGACATGCTGCGACATGCTGGGACGAAATCAAGCACGGAAAGGCAGCCTTCACAGTTGAAGATCCAAAGTCACAAACTACCCCCCCTTGTACCATAGATGATCTCTTGCCCTGGGCTCCTCTGAGAGAATGGGTGGTTTATGATTGTATCCCCCACCAACCTGGAGGGATAGGGCGGGCCCAGCCTCAGGACTGGCTTATGGGCGTCCTATGTCTCCTGGTGGGTGTGCTGGGCGCAGTGACGGGGCTTTACTACGGACTGAATGACTTGATTGCGGCTCTCCGGGGCTAAAGGCGATGCCCAATGGTGACCCTCCAACCAGTGTGTTGGTTGGCTGGGCTGGGCTGGTTGGTCTGTTGGTTGGCTACATCATTTGCATAAGTAGATGCTAGCACGTTATTTCCTCTTAGTTTCATACATGGTCTCATTTGGGGTCACCATATGCAGGCCGAATTTGAGAGGATGGGGCCTGCCACACTAGAGCAAGGGAATTACGAAAATCACATGCGTAATCGAAACCTCAGGGTTTCCTCCAAAAGCACGACGTCAAGTTTGATGCAAAGAACCAAGAAGCTTGAAAAAAAACGCATCTGGCGCTTGGTTCTGTTCGCTTGGTGAGCTGAAGTCAAGTCACCGCAGTTTATGGGAATTGCACTGCCCTTTCCCAAAGGGAAAAGATCGTGGCAGAACTTGGAGGAAAAAGCGGATCAGCCACTGGCTGGCCAGCGGGAATGCTGTCGTTGCAGGGCTGGTCATTGACCTGCTGTGCCTTTCTTCGATAGTTGGTATTGAGCTATCTCTATTCTCATCATCTACGGGACAATGCTGGCAATTCCCGACAATGTGCAGTGTATTTTATACTTTTTGCTGGTTTTTATTTACAACTCATAACCATCAAACCGAACGTTTGGCTTATAGGTAGTTATTCTGCCACAATGGCTTTTCCATGTAATTCCCTACTATTCCCTATGATTGTTGGTCACCATTCCCTACTTTCAATCATTATGAATCATCAGTCACCACGGTAACCACGTGAATGCTAGATCCCGTAGCTCATAAACAATCCCACCCACTGTTGGTTACTTGGCTGTACAGCTGGCGTTAGTTCCCTGGGATAGCACCATGGTTGGTTCCCTGGGATAGCACCATGGCTGTAAACCCTGTAGGGCAGCTTATAGCCCTTGTAACCTTGGTTAACCGGCTACTAACTGGGGGTGCACATCCAAGGATGAATTCACCATTCATACCTGGTTGGAAGTTGATTTTTTCGCTTGCCAAAAAGGGTAGCCCTCCTTCACCATCTCCATCCGCAAGGCAGAAACCTCAGGACCCAAGGCTCAGCTGGGCTCAGAACTTGATCCAAAGAAGTCATCCCCGGGTCCGCGCGTCACGATGGGCATCTGCGGTTGCAAGGGGCCGATGGCGCAGGGACCCGTGGAGGACAACGAGGTCATCCTCAATGCCGCCCGGCGGCCACGGCGCCCAGCCATTGCAGCCGCTTCCAGCCGGCCGAAACAACTTCATTAAAATCCGCTTCCGAAATCCAAAACTTAAGTAGTTCAAACGGATTTTAATGCCTGATTTCAAGTTGGGTTAAAGCTTGTTCGATCGGATGGGAAATCCCTGAGTCCAAGTTGCGAATTTAATAGGCACGAATGGCTTTTCACGACCAACTTCGCATTTTTTTTAGCCCTGGCAAAAAAAGTTGCGAAGTTGGTCGTGAAAAGCCATTCATGCCAATAGGCTCACAAGCAACAGCGGATGCAACTAGTGAAATAATGGAGATTGTCCAAAAAAAATGGAGTATCCCTATGGTCGGTTGGTTTCCCTATTGATAGTGGTTACTACCGGATGGTTCGTAGGTACCACCATGGTGATGGACAAACCAAATGGCTGAATGTACTGCAGCCAACCACTTTGATTGTCCACGGCTCCGTTTCACGGAGCTCCAGGTTGGACACGCGTGCAGGTTTTGCAGGTCAGGTGAAGGTGGAGTTTCGCAGGCCTGGATTGCCACCTCCGCACCTGATAGGCTTTGAAGCGGATGGATTTTTTTCGATGATCAACTCGGTCGTTAAGCACTTAGGTCCTGGTTGTGGATGCTAGTGGGTCAGTCAGCCAGTTAGTTTCATAGTTTGTCAGTTTGTTAGTTAGTGAGTTAGCCGGTCGACGGCGTTTCTTTTTGCACGGCAACATACGGCAACTCATGTTTTGTGATCTGTATGACTATCAAACTTGACTACTTTACTTCAATATTGTCAGCTTAATTTACTATACTGTTTATTAATCAATAAGATGTATGATACTGGATAGTGCTGATTGAATCCCAGAACTTGTTAGTTGCATAGCTACTCAACTGGTGAATTTGTTATGCAGAGACTCGGCTGCACATATTCCAAGAGCTGCACTGGTGCTGGCATGACCGAGGTGTACGACGTCGGCACAGGCGACTTGACCTTGCATTGGTGCTAGTGTTGGTAGATGGGGATGGTGAGTGGGTGAGGGATGATTTACAACATGTGAATGGGCTGTGAACCACACTGCCGCACACATGTAAATGGGTTGTAAGTGATTTATATCGCACACTGCCGAACTTTTTCAACCAACATCATTAATCGGTGCTTTTCCTAATAACGGCAGGGAACAGTGGGGAATATCATATCATACGTTGATAATGGTTGAAAGTGTTTCGTGATCAATAGTGGTAGGGAACTGTCGGGGATGACACAGAACAACCATTGTGGGAGAATAACCATTTATAAACCAACAATTTGTTTTACTTTGTGAGTAAAGAAGGAACCCCCAAGACTCCCCAGATCGCACTCAACTTTCGGAGCCCTTTTGTACCCTACAAGTGTAGGGTGCACTGATAGGATGAGTGGAGTGGATGACCCATCAGTGATTTCGCCATGTCGGTATCTATCCGGAAAAATCCGGAAGTCGTGTGCCAACAAGAATGGAATAGCTGTTGTTGTATCTCCAAAGATCACCATCTTGGGATTGGCGCCTATGGACAGACAACCCGATACTACCCGTCCATGCTTGAAAACTTGGGGAACCCATCCATGCTTGGACACTTGCGGAGTTGCAACCAGGTCATGTCGACTGTGCTTGAAGCACCTGCTTCAAGCATCTTCAAGCCCTTGGGTTTCTAACAAACCAGAAGGTTTTTGGTAGTATCCTCGCTGGTTTCCCTGAACATGTACTACCCTGCGCTTCCAAACCCTGCTTTTTTGTCGGGTTTGTCCCGAAACACCGGGTTTAGCCACTTTGGTGATTAAAACCCCGGGTTTTCTTTGAAAACCCCGGGTTTCCCCAAAAACCGGGTCAGAGTTTCCATTTGTGCTGCTCAAGTCTGACGCTGAGAGAGATCTTGTGGCTGCAAATCAGCAGTACTCACCACTAGATCCCCCAAAACCAATCTTGAACTCGTTTGGTGTGATTGAGGTAAACAATGCAAATAGCCACGGTGCATTTACTGTATGTAGATCGAATGGGAGAGGGTGGAGACATTTGTGTGGCCGAGGCTGCCTCGAAGGATTAAAGTGCATTGGGTATAGCGATTGAAACAAAACTTTGTTGTGGTCATCCATAAAACATATGTTTGCCTTTGAGGGATTCGGAGCATCTTTTGGTGCCGAAAAGCCGGGTTAAACTTTTTTGGATACCCAAACCCGTGTTTTAACCCGTGATTTACCCATGACAACCCGTGTTTTTTGAGAGAAACAAAGGGTTTGGGACTTGAAACCCCAGGTTTTGGGGCAAACCCTGGGTTTGGCCAAACCCGTGACGAACCCGTGTTTAACCCGTGATTTACCCGTGACAACCCGTGAAAAAAAACACGGGTTGAACCCCCAAACTCCAATTTGGTTTTTCCCGTTTTTTTGTCCAAACTCTTACCCGCACTTGGCGCTGCCTTCAAGCTCATAGAGTCCCGGAACTGGTAAGTGACCAGTAAGTGGACTTTTTTCAACATGTGTTGGACAGAGTCGGGTATATAGAGAACTTAAGACCAATTCATACCCCGTAGATGATTCAATCTAAGATGTGTGTGTGTGTGTGTGCGCGTGTGTGTGTGGAATTTTTGAACCCTATATTATCCTACGTGACAATTGTTCCGGGCTGCGGCACGGACTTGACATAGCCGCCACAACTTTGATCTTGAAAACATCACGTCCATGCTGGAGACAACTTTTCAAAACCCCGGGTTTTGTCCCGAAACCCCGGGTTTCAGATTCAACCCTGCGAATTTCCAGGGTTTTGAGGATGAAGGTACCTATACACACATGTTTGTTGTTACCAAGATCGGTGGATAATATGTGATACATGATGTATGAGATGTGTTCGTGATTACGCATGGCCCTTGGTGCCCACATGGGAGGGCCGCGAGCCCACCTAGTCACATGGGACACCGATGGTAGGAGGGAAAGCCTTTCTAGGGATGGCTCCGAATGCTCCAGTGAACTTCCCAACGTGTCGTTAGCTGTCCTCTCTAGTCCTCAGTCGGATGAACAGGTAATGAGTTCGTCCTGAAATCCATCAGGCAAGGTCAACCCTGACCAATCGATCAGAATTTTAGAACAGGACAACCATGGAAGTCTGATGATAAGAATGTTAAACGATAACCCATGTGTCACTCCTTGCCCGGGCCCGGGCAAAATGACGCAGAACCGCCGCACCCCAAGGCATTGTGATGCATGATCTCAACAACGTCCTTCATCTCATCGGCACTGGGGTCTACCATGCCAGTACCCAAATTGGTGAAGAGCAGGAGTGGGCTTACGGATTCTGTGAGATGCTGGGCGGAAGAATGTTTCAGTACAAAGTTATTTGGAGATATTGGAAGGGGTTCACTGTTCCAAAATCGACCTGATCAAACCGAAAGATTCCGACCATTGATGGAACATTTTGAACCAAAACTACAGCCTTAGGCACGTAAATCATGGTCATTTTCAAGACCCAAGATATTTTTTTGCTTGCAAATTGGATTTGGAACCATTTGAATGGATTTTGCTACAACAGTTCACAATAGCAATGGAACCAGGATTTGGAACCATTGGTGGTCTCAGCGTGAAACAGATTGCGCAGCGCCCCTCTAAGGAAAGGATCCGGTGTTTTCCATTGCCCACCCAAGTCGCTGGCTTCGCTGCGGGATGCCGGGTCGTTGTTTTAGGCCCATGGCTGGTTGGTTAGATTTGCTGTAGGGTCTCCAAGGAGGTATGAAACGAGTGTTGCGTGAAGTTGTGATTGAATACGTGTTCAATTAGTGTTCTTACAAAGCCTTATTCAACTTAATATGATGATAAAGAATTATTGTGGTTTGAAATTGTCTTTATACTCTGGATATTCTGCTATTCACTTTTTCGGAGGAGTGCGAAAGCTGTCGCTCCTTCCACATCTATAGTCAGTGCAGGTTCACCAAGCAACATTTCCTCAAACAATATGTTTGTCCCGTCTAAATATCAGTGTGTAGGTCAGGGAAGTCTATTTTAAATCTATCCATCTACTTATCTAAATCTTCCAGAATCTATTTGTCAGTGTATGTATCGAAATATTTTATGCATTTGTCAGTATATTTGTCTTATGATGTCTTATGTATATTTGTATTCATCCGTCTGCCTATCTATCTATCAGCCTATCTACCATACCATCTACCATTCTACCCATCTATCCTATCTATCCTATCAAAACCCACCTCTCTGAATCTATTGGTCTATGGGTCCACCTATCTCCGTACATCTATACATGGTGAACCGCCACCACCTTCCTAGCCGCATCCTGAGGAAGTACCCCTTCACCTACCGGGAGTCCATCAACATGGGCAAGTCTCCTTTGTCCAAGGCGATGCGCCCACTGATGAGGGGCCCTAGGGCAGCTATGAAGTGGTTAACGAGGATGTTGAGGGTTCAAAAAGGAAACCCATGGGGCTGATTAGGTTTGGAATGATGGATTATGGTGCTTAATGATGGTTCATGTTGTCAATGATTTGGTGTTACTTGAAAATGGTTGAAGGCTCATGGTGTTATGGTTGAGGCTTAGGGCAGCCGGAATGGGTGAGAACCATGGTTGGTGATGCCGGTGATGGTGTATGCCTGATGAAGGTTCATGATGATGACAGTCTTCTGCAGCTCCTCATGGAGAAAAAACATGTGAATTAAGCAGGGCTGAACCAACCATTGTGGAAAAACGCCCTTAGTTGATGATGCTGCTCATGGTGGTGAACTAACCCCACTCACCCCATGGTTGATAGCCTACAAGTCCATGGTTAGTAGCGAGGTCAATGATGCTGTTCAGGTGCCTTGCTTGCTCCGCCACTGAACTGCTGGCGGTTCGGCATACGATTCCACTGTTTGAATCACATGGGTGCATGGAACACCACTGGAGATACGAACCGAGAATCGAATGGAACATGCATTTGAAAACAAAACACTTGAAAACTATGAGTTCCCAGTCCCAGTGAGGATCTTCGCCGGTTTTAGTTGGGGGTTCATGAATGGTTTGTCAGGTCATCAACATACTTCAGCAATCAATACGGCCGAACATGCAGGCACATGTGAATATCGATTCATCTCACAATTTGTTCACTAGTGTTTCCCCTTTGGGAAGGATGTCCATAGATGATAGTTCATGATATCCCAACTTGTTCACTACTAAGTCCCGTTTCTGCTCGTCAAGCCGTGCGGGTGCGGCACCATGTGGACAGAGCTCGTTCGCAGGCTGAAATCGCTGCAGCCATCGAGAAGTTGAAGAAGCAGTGGATCGGAAGTGATTACGAACTCCAGCTGCATGGTTGGTCTGATGTAGCTGTGAATTTGACAACGGCAAACGCCATGGTTGGTCCATGGTTCAAGGTTGTTGGTTAAGTCGCTTATGAGGTTGGAGGTTATTGTGATTGGTTGGTTGCTTTGGGTGGCTGTTTGATGTTGCTCGGATGGTTGCTAGTCTCGTGCTGAGCGAACGATGGCACTCCCAGCCATACGGGAACACCTGAACAGCAGGAAGCAACCAATGATTGTTGGGGTACACCCTGTCATGGACGCCACCGTGGCTTTGTTGCTTTACTGGTGATGATTGGTGAGGTTTCTTAATCATGTTTTGTGGGTACACGGCCTGAAGATCACTCAATGGCCGCTGTGCTGATGGGGTTTCAAACCCTTGTAGCAGGACTTTCACGGATTTGAATGGGATTTCTATGAAATAACGCTGCTGATATGATGCACAGTGTTGCCTTTCCCCATGTTTGTGTAGCTGATGTGAATGTAGGTACGTGTTGATCAATTGATATGCAGGGTTGGTGCTGCAAACATAGCCATACAGATGTTTAGCGTATTTCATTGTCCACGTGTGGGAATCATATTGACGACCGGATGCGTGAGTTGCCAGGGCACAATGGATGCGGATGGATGCCGATGGATGCGGATGGATGCCGATGATTGGCGTTCGTAAGTCCAACTACCAGATGCCCAGCAAAAAAAGTCCAACTACCAGTGCACAGTGATTCAATGCAACTAAGATACCCAAGCAAAGAGTAAGTCCCAACTTTCAAGTGACATAGTGACTTAAGGTAACTCAGTGCATAGTAAAGTCCATGCAACTTCTGATGTCTCACTGGGCAACGGTGCGTGCTACGGTGGTAGCACGGTCAGGACCTTTTGCATCAGAACTGTTGCCACTTCGCCGTCGCTCTTTGCACCTGGGCGTATGATGTTTCTTGGTGTTCCATGGTTCCCATCAGTGGTCCCAACAAAATAGTAATGGTGAAACATTACTAGCTACATGATGGCATGGGACATGATATCTCGGAACCACAACAACAAGAATACCAACAAAAGAAAGGCCAAACCTGTCAACTAGCAGAGCTCGTTAGCATTGTGGATTACAATGCGAACGCCCCGTCGCTGCGCGGCGGTGCGCGTCCACAGTCAGCCGGTGATTTGTTGCTTAGCGTCCCAGCTACAAGCAACGCAGATCCCAAGGCAAAGCATTGAAGGTGAAAGATGTGCCATCGTTACTTGGCCGAGTCGTTGGCGGATCAGCTGCAGCTATTTGCACCAAGCATCGAATTACTGCCACTATCATGAGCTCTACTGGGCCGGGTTTGAATGAACTTCCTCCGATGTCCAAGTTGGATTACCAAGCTGAACTCCTTTAGATTCATCGAGGACCGTCCGTGATAGAAACAATTGGCCAACTGCGCACTAATTTTGATACATCTTTGCTAGCACAGCTGTTCCTGCTTGCGTAGGTGGTCTCCAAAATTAGGGATGATTGGTTGATTGACTGGGGTTCAAAACACCAACCAGTGTTCTTATATCCTCATGTTTGGCCACTAGTGCCTATCCTCAACAATTCTTGATCTATCCCTGATGTTTGCCATCATTCGTCAGGGTCCGTCGTTGACCTTCAGCTCTACCTCATGCACCATGGTTGCCCATCCTTAGCCTTGACAACCCGTGCATCATGAAACTGCTGGTCGGTGGGTTCAAACTTTTTTGATTTTCCCACATGTATTCCCAAATAGTTGGTTGATTGACATATTTTTCATAGGGGTTCAAACCACCACCCAGACTATGATTCACCATGATGAACTATCATTGCCACGATGTTCAGCCACCATTCCCGTGGGTCTGTCATCATCGTCAAATATCAGTACGTAAGCATCAACAATCAGCCAATGGTTCGTTAGCGAGCACCATGTACCCAGCTTGTTAATCACCAAGCATTGTTCACCATCATGAAGACCATGGGTAATTGCCATTCTAGTAAGTTTGATAACCATCATAACTAACCCAATTTGTTTGGCATCGTTGATCAACGTTTCAGTTTCAATCACTATCAAAACCATCCATTCACATGTAGGAGCAACAATTAGAAATCAATAGCCATCAGCCAAGCATCATATTCCATCATTAACCATGATCAACTATCATGTTCCATAATTGTTGCACCCATTAACTCCCAACCAAACCATTGTCAAATATCAATAGATTTTGATTAATTTTTATTCATTAATCAAATCTATAGAACTTGTGTGACATGGAACCATAATGTCTAGTGTCATTCAACTACCAGCCAACCATTGATTAGCAATCATTGACCGTAGTTAACCATAAATTGACCAAAAAAAACAGCCATGAATCATTCATTAGTCACATAATGAACGACAATCCTCACTAAGCATCCGTCAGTAATTAAGCACGAGTTCACCACAACTTACACCATGAAAAAAAATCCCTAGACCATACATAACTATCTCATGTCTATCACCAACCGTCATGCAGCATTTGTTTACCATCATCAACCATGCTTAGCTATCATTTCATCACCAGCCAACCATCAACCAACCATCGTTCCCAATCATTACTACAAATAACTAATGACCATTGCCAACTTCACTCGAAACAACCATCATCAACCATCAGCCAACCATCATTCACCATCACTTTTTACAACCAATGCCCATTACTTTTTCACTCGAAATAACCATCATTTCCCACCATGAACCACCATTTATTCCCATCATTACCCATCATTACCCACCGTTGATCACCATTAGCCACCATTTTTTACCATCAGTTACCATCATTCACCACCATTGATCACCATAAACCACCATGAACTATCAATTAGCATCATTCACCACCACTAACCACCACTTATTCCCTCCAAAATGGCCACCCTTCCGTAGCCACGCCTCAGTCACGACGGATCCCCAGGTGGATCACCAACTTGGCGGCGGCCGGCGCAGCCATCATGGCGGAGGGCCATGCCATCGAAGAAGCGCTGCACATCGCGGCGGTGAAGGAGCCGCCGGGGTGAAGGATGGATGGACCTTATGAATCAGTGACTGACTGGTGGTTCAATCATTTTTTCCCTAGTAATCATTAGCAGATGGTTGGTAGGGTAATATTTTTCACGGGGGTTGAAACCACCAACCAGGTGAGGATTCTGAGTGGCTAATGATGGCAGAAATGGTGGTTGGTTGATGCTAGAAATAGTGACTGACTGGTGGTTTGATTGACATTTTTTGGTTGGTTTATTTGGGGATACGTTTACCAACTATAGTGGTTCAACAACTGCTGGTTGGTGGTTTCAATGATTTTTATTTTCCCCAGTAATCATTAGCAGATGGTTGGTTGACAAGCATATTTTTCACAGGGGTTGAAACCACCAACCAGGTGAGGATTCTGAGTGGCTAATGATGGCAGAAATGGTGGTTGGTTGATGCTAGAAATAGTGACTGACTGGTGGTTTGATTGACATTTTTTGGTTTATTTGGGGATACGTTTACCAACTATAGTGGTTCAACAACTGCTGGTTGGTGGTTTCAATGATTTTTATTTTCCCCAGTAATCATTAGCAGATGGTTGGTTGACAAGCATATTTTTCACAGGGGTTGAAACCACCAACCAGGTGAGGATTCTGAGTGGCTAATGATGGCAGAAATGGTGGTTGGTTGATGCTAGAAATAGTGACTGACTGGTGGTTTGATTGACATTTTTTTGGTTGGTTTATTTGGGGATACGTTTACCAACTATAGTGGTTCAACAACTGCTGGTTGGTGGTTTCAATGATTTTTATTTTCCCCAGTAATCATTAGCAGATGGTTGGTTGACAAGCATATTTTTCACAGGGGTTGAAACCACCAACCAGGTGAGGATTCTGAGTGGCTAATGATGGCAGAAATGGTGGTTGGTTGATGCTAGAAATAGTGACTGACTGGTGGTTTGATTGACATTTTTTTGGTTGGTTTATTTGGGGATACGTTTACCAACTATAGTGGTTCAACAACTGCTGGTTGGTGGTTTCAATGATTTTTATTTTCCCCAGTAATCATTAGCAGATGGTTGGTTGACAAGCATATTTTTCACAGGGGTTGAAACCACCAACCAGGTGAGGATTCTGAGTGGCTAATGATGGCAGAAATGGTGGTTGGTTGATGCTAGAAATAGTGACTGACTGGTGGTTTGATTGACATTTTTTTGGTTGGTTTATTTGGGGATACGTTTACCAACTATAGTGGTTCAACAACTGCTGGTTGGTGGTTTCAATGATTTTTATTTTCCCCAGTAATCATTAGCAGATGGTTGGTTGACAAGCATATTTTTCACAGGGGTTGAAACCACCAACCAGGTGAGGATTCTGAGTGGCTAATGATGGCAGAAATGGTGGTTGGTTGATGCTAGAAATAGTGACTGACTGGTGGTTTGATTGACATTTTTTTGGTTGGTTTATTTGGGGATACGTTTACCAACTATAGTGGTTCAACAACTGCTGGTTGGTGGTTTCAATGATTTTTATTTTCCCCAGTAATCATTAGCAGATGGTTGGTTGACAAGCATATTTTTCACAGGGGTTGAAACCACCAACCAGGTGAGGATTCTGAGTGGCTAATGATGGCAGAAATGGTGGTTGGTTGATGCTAGAAATAGTGACTGACTGGTGGTTTGATTGACATTTTTTTGGTTGGTTTATTTGGGGATACGTTTACCAACTATAGTGGTTCAACAACTGCTGGTTGGTGGTTTCAATGATTTTTATTTTCCCCAGTAATCATTAGCAGATGGTTGGTTGACAAGCATATTTTTCACAGGGGTTGAAACCACCAACCAGGTGAGGATTCTGAGTGGCTAATGATGGCAGAAATGGTGGTTGGTTGATGCTAGAAATAGTGACTGACTGGTGGTTTGATTGACATTTTTTTGGTTGGTTTATTTGGGGATACGTTTACCAACTATAGTGGTTCAACAACTGCTGGTTGGTGGTTTCAATGATTTTTATTTTCCCCAGTAATCATTAGCAGATGGTTGGTTGACAAGCATATTTTTCACAGGGGTTGAAACCACCAACCAGGTGAGGATTCTGAGTGGCTAATGATGGCAGAAATGGTGGTTGGTTGATGCTAGAAATAGTGACTGACTGGTGGTTTGATTGACATTTTTTTGGTTGGTTTATTTGGGGATACGTTTACCAACTATAGTGGTTCAACAACTGCTGGTTGGTGGTTTCAATGATTTTTATTTTCCCCAGTAATCATTAGCAGATGGTTGGTTGACAAGCATATTTTTCACAGGGGTTGAAACCACCAACCAGGTGAGGATTCTGAGTGGCTAATGATGGCAGAAATGGTGGTTGGTTGATGCTAGAAATAGTGACTGACTGGTGGTTTGATTGACATTTTTTTGGTTGGTTTATTTGGGGATACGTTTACCAACTATAGTGGTTCAACAACTGCTGGTTGGTGGTTTCAATGATTTTTATTTTCCCCAGTAATCATTAGCAGATGGTTGGTTGACAAGCATATTTTTCACAGGGGTTGAAACCACCAACCAGGTGAGGATTCTGAGTGGCTAATGATGGCAGAAATGGTGGTTGGTTGATGCTAGAAATAGTGACTGGCTGGTGGTTTGATTGACATTTTTTTCGTTGGTTTATTTGGGGATACGTGTACCAACAATAGTGGTTAAACAACTGCTGGTTGTAGGTTTCAATGATTTTTATTTTCCCTAGTAATCATTAGCAGAGGGTTGGTTGACTAATGTCTTTCACGGGGGTTGAAACCACCAACCAGGTGAGGATTCTGAGTGGCTAATGACGGCAGAAATGGTGGTTGGTTGATGGAGTTGATGGTAGAAATGATGAAATGGGCAACGAGTGGCTGATGAAATGGTTTATGAATGATTAATGTTGATTTATGAGTGGCCGATGATGGTAGGAATGATTGCTTAGTGCTTGGTTTGTGCTTGGTCAATGATGGTGAATGAGCAGATCATCTAGTGATGGTTCGTGATTGGGTAATGATGGGCTTATGACTGGTTGATGGGCGGTTGATTGATGGTGGTGAATCATGGTTGGTGTTAAAACTGATGGTTGACTGATGGTTGATGGATGGCTGATGATAGGTAAGTGGTTGTTGAATGGCGGTTAAATTACCACTAATGACAGTTAAGTGATGGCTAGTGAATTGTAGTTAAAATGATTGCGGACATGGCGGCAAAATGGCGGTCCATGATGGCTACTGATGATGGTTGCGAGTGGTTCACTATGGCTGGTGGCTAATGAGCAACTACGACCGGTTAAAAGTGGTTCTTAACTCAACTAGTTAACTAGATTATCATGCTTAACTACCATGGTTTATAATGGAGCTTAACTCAACTCGACCGGTAGTTATGGCGTCATGGTCAATGATGGCCCATGGTCAGCTGGCTAGATGGTGACGACCAGTCATGGCCAGCTGCAAATGTTTGATCCACAGCCATGATGCTTGCTAATGATTACTGTAATAATGAATAATTGTGCTCTCTGATGGGAAATAAGACATGGTGAAGAGGAGAAATTGTGGTTAAAACAGGTGAATGATGGTTCATTACCTGATGATTAATGGCTGATGATGATCAATCTACGTGAATCGTGATAAACGATGGTCAATGATTCATACACCTAAGCAACCAACCAACGGGTTGGTGAAGATGAAATGGCCAGAAACTTGAGGTCGGTCCACAAAATTTCCACCAAGCAACAACATCTAAATCTAAACAGTCATGGAAGGCTTTGTAACATAAGGATATGGCTGTGGGTCAAAACCCCGTACCCCTGGTTCCCCATCATTCACCATTGTTTTCCCTATTGTAGCTGGTGATTATCCCTCATTATTGGTTGGTTAATATTGACCCATAGCCATATTATGGAGATGTTTGAAGGCTAACCGCCATTGCCTTTGATCATGATGATGCCTGCAACAGGTGTGCAAAAAAAATGTCGATAAGAGGTAGCAGCAAAGGGGCAACGGAATGGTTGACACCCGGAAAGAAACCATGTGGTTATAGCTAAGGGCTTCGCCACAACGAGAAGATATGGCTTTTGGCACCCTCCCAGTTGGCAATTCAGCCATTGGTTTGGGATGCCATTGGCACAGCTACAAATTTGGTTCATTGCTTTGCCAACGAAACAATGGGGATGTGAGTGTTGGCAACCAAACAGCCAACCTGTGTTCAAGAGCTGGTCATGTTCAGAAAGTCTTGTCATCATTGGTGTGTGAAGTTTCGGTTGGTTTATTCCAATCGTTGCTGGTCACTATGAATGGTTCAAGGTCCTCACTTGTCCTCAGGTTGGCCACTGCCATTGATCTCAAGCCAGGGCCTCCCAGTTTGGCCGCAGGTGGTGACCGGTGCGGACGACTTTGGTATGGCCATCAAAGATGCCATTGTGGATGCCGCCAAAGCGGGCAAAATCGCGGAAGAATGCTGGGAGCCACAGAGCCATGTCATGTCCATGGTGCTCAAGGCGTTTCATAGGCCTGGTTCAGTAATGCTGGGGGCTCTCTGCTAGCCCCTAACGTTGCAATGGAAAACCATAGGAAACCATGTGAAACCATGGGAAAACTAGGGAAGATCACCAAGTTTTGATAGGAAAGCCTGAGAAACCAGCTATAAATGATGGATTTTTCCATTGCCATGTTCACGTACCAGAGGGCATATAGTGGGGCCGCGCAGTGTGGACAATCAACAAGTGGTTGTTGATATTAGACTATCCGCCGAACTGGTAATGAAAATGACTTAGGTTCATCGTGTTTCCTTCAGAAACTGGAGGTCTCAAGAAAGCAACCATTAATTATATACAATAGACCGTATCAATATCTTGATATCTTGGTGCTGTATCTGCGCGCTTTTTTTGCCATGGCTTAAGTAGGCATAGCTCACCCGGAGACTGGTTGGGTGTCCAACGACGTCGCCGCAGAGAGTTGGTCCTGGGTCCAGGTATCCACAGGGGACTTGTCATACCTATGACACTCGATTGTTCATATTGCAGTGAGCTATGCCCAGGTTATAGTTTTTATGAATAGTATATTTGGAAATATTTGGAGCCATGACAAGACTAGTGAGCTGTACCAATTGCTGTGTGCTTGGTTAAGTGCTACCCATTGTATACAATAGATTGTTGGCCGTTATCAAAGTGTTACTTGCCGCGATTGTTAGCAATGATGCCGTGGTCTGACCATTTGACACTCTTATTTTTGACCTTCATCATTAATCATTACCATCAACTAGCAAATTCCATCAACCATATCAACAATCATTGGCGGCCATCATTACCCATCATTGGCCACCCCCCTCTCCGCCACTATCAGCATGAACCACCACCAAATATCAGCAACCAGTATAACAACTGGTTGGTGTTTTCAAACATTTTTCCCAAAAGTCTAGCAAAAAGAAAGAAAGCCGAAACTAACCACCAACCAGACTATTACCCATCATTCACTATCAAGACCACATACCAACACGAAAATATGGCTCTGAGTCAGTTCACCCCTGCACCCTGCGCTGTTCACATCCCACAACCTGAGACTAGTGTGTCGGGATGCGAACTGCCCCTGGCTAGGTGTCAATGCCATGGACCCCTGGCCCTTCACATCCCCCAGATCACCAGCCCCTGGGACGCCCAGGTTTCGAACGTGACTGCCTGGGCAATCACAAGATCAAGGCCAAGGCCAACCGCGCAGCGCTCCGACAGTGCCACGAGCTCTGAGATGTCAGGAAACCGGAAATGATTCGGGATTTCACTGGAAAAATATGTTTGTGGGCTCTTTCACTGGAAAGAATCCTTGAGGAAGAACTGATTCTTGTTCGGAAAAAAGACAAGATGCAGCCCACGAACCCGAATGCTCACACTCTTTGAGAGACACTCTTGGTGAGACACTCTTTGTAAGACACTCTTTGTAAAACACTCTTTGTAGGACACGCTTGGTGAGACATTGTTTGTAAGACACTCTTTGTGGGCCAGTCTTTGTAAGACACTCTTTGTAAGACCGTCTTTGTAAGACAGTCTTGGCGAGACACTCTTGGATGGAAACTGTTGGTGAGACCCTCTTTGCAAGACACTTTTGGTGAGACACTCTTGGTGGGACACTCTTGGTGCGACACTCTTGGTGAGACACTCTTTGTGAGACACTCCTAGTGGGACATTTTTGGCGAGACACTCTTGGCGAGACACTCTTGGTGAGACACTCTTGGTGAGACACCACACCAACACACCACACCAACTCACCACACCACACCAACACACCACACTACATCAACACACCACACTACACCCACACACCACACCAACACACCAACTCGCCACACCACACCAACACACCAACTCGCCACACCACACCAACACACCAACTCACCACACCACACCAACACACCACACCACACCATTTTTGGCGAGACACTCTTGGTGAGACACTCTTTGTGAGACACTCTTGGTGAGACACTCTTGGCGAGACTCTTTGTGGGAGACTCTTGGTGAGACACTCTTGGTGAGACATTCTTGGTGGGGCACTCTTGGTGAGACACTTTTTGTGAGACACTCTTGGTGGGACACTCTTTGTGGGACACCCGTGGTGAGACACTCTTGGTGAGACACTCTTTGTGAGACGCTCTTGGTGACACACTCTTGGTGAGAAACCCGTGAAGAGACACTCTTGGTTAGACACTCTTTGTGGGAGACTCTTGGTGAGACACTCTTGGTGGGGTACTCTTTGTAGGACATTCTTAGTGAGACACTCTTGGTGAGACACTCTTGGTGAGACACTCTTGGCATGACACTCTTTGTAAGACACTTTTGGTGAGATGCTCTTTGTGGGGCATTCTTAGTGAGACACTCTTGGTGGGACACTGTTGGTGGGACACTCTTGGCAAGACACTCTTTGTAGGACACTTTTGTGAGACACTCTTGGTGGCACACTTTTGGTGAGACACCACACCACACCACACCATTACACCAACGCACCGCACCACACCAACACACCACACCACACCAACACACCGCACCACAACACCACACCAACCCAACACACCACACCACACCAACACACCGCACCACAACACCACACCAACCCAACACACCACACCACACCAACACACCGCACCACCACACCAACACCAACACACCACACCACACCACCACACCACACCAGCCACACCAACACACCACACTACACCAACAACTCACCACACCACACCAACACACCACACAAACACACCAACTCACCACACTGACACACCACACCACACCAAGACACCACACCAACACACCACACCAACACACCAGTGCAGAATCTATTGCGCCTGCCACGCAAAGTGGACTTGGGACACATCATGGGACATGCTGAGATGCTACAAAGTGCCACGCCTGTCACCCAAAACAAGGCTGCGGGTCATGCAAAGCCATGCAAAATCACCACCTGGACACGCTTCCCCCAATGGTACGGGCCTTACAGACCTACCACGCAAATGCACTTTGGACACCTCATGGGACACGTCCACACGCTTCCCCCAATGGTACGGGCCTTACTGCCCACCACACCAACACTCCACACCAACACACCAGTGCAGAATCTATTGCGCCTGCCACGCAAACTGGACTTTGGACACGTCATGGGACATGCTGAGATGCTAGAAAATGCCACGCCTGTCACGCAAAACAAGGTTCCAGGTCACGCAAAGATACGCAAAATGACCACCTCCACACGCTTCCCCCAATGGTACGGGCCTTACGGCCCTACCGCGAACGGCGGCGAACGGTTGCGAACGGTTGCGAACGGTTGCGAACACAGACGCAACGTCCAGCGAACACGTCTCCACCCCCAGACCCCCACTATGAAACGAGAACCCGTGCTACGCATTCGGGACTAAAATGTGACAAATGTGACAAAATCTTGGAACTTCTTGTCGGCATCGTTGATGCCGGTGTTTATATTGACAGCGACGAGTTTTGGCAAGACGTTGGGCAGAATGTGGAAGAGGACTCTTCCTTTTTTGGAAGTAAGGTTGGAGCGCTCTCCTTAGACGATATGATTTTTGCTCCATTCATCAGAGCGCTTGTCCTCAGACGAAGCAAGGTTGAAGCCAGAGCAAGCAGAATCCTGCCAAGAAGATGTTGCTTTACCTCTCATAGATCTAGATAACCATTCAACCAGATTGATCGGTCATGTTTGAGCAACGTTTGCTAAAAGTTAGTTGATGCCGTTGATAAATGGCTTGTTCTTTTACTGTGACCCATTTCACGTGGCCAAATGGTGGGGTTGCCTTAAAACATGACCACTCAACCATCACCTAGCGATCCTGTAGCCATGATTCAAATCGCATTTTAACCATCGTCAAAACAAGGTACCATCATTTACCATCAGATTGAACATCAATTGAAAATGTGTTCCCTATCAATAAGTTGTTCAACCAACCAGTGTTGGTTGCTATCATCCTATTGTTAACGATTGTTGACCCTTGTTAGCCTTCTCGATGTTGTTCTTCGCTACTTTATCATTAGACCTTGGCCGTTATCGGCATTACTAAGCACTATCGACATCTATCGACCATCATTTTTCAAAAGGGAAAACCCTCACAAATCCTTATAAACCCTTAGAGCTCCCCTTATACACCCTTATTACCGAGCCATTCCAAAACCAAGCACCACCGCATCACCGCAGCACCCCATCGGTTGAAACACGAACGCCCGCCAGGCCAGCGATGTCTTGGTCCGCACGGGGCACTTGCAGCCCGTGGCGCAGGCGAGGACGGCAGACCCAGCGGCTTTCAGGGGCGAAGATGTGGAAAATCCACGTGAAACGCCGGGGAAACCCAGTTAAAACGGCTGAAAATGGTGATGTTACTAGTAGTTACTGCATGTTCCCATGATGATCTATGATTCTGCCGGTGAGTTTGTGGTGAAGCAGCTGACGTTGAATGGTTACCATGACCATGTTGAAGGCAATTCTATGAGCCCCGCGCTCCGTTCAGCTTGCCAGGTGAGCTTGTGCTGCTCCATTTAGACGTCCAGCTGAGTCGGCGCTGTGGTCGAGTGGTCACCAGGGTGTCCCATGGGAAAGCACGGGTGGTTTGGCGGTAACTGCCTGGTGGTTGGGAAGGAGCTAAGGCTTAAGGAGCCAGGGATATCCTGCCCTAGCCCTTTAAAGGGAAGCGATTTGGAGCTACCAAGAGCAGCCTGCACAAATAGTAGATAATGTATGAAGCCAAACTTTGCCGAAAATGATCGGCAAATTCACATCAGGACATGACTAGTGAGTTTTGGCTGCGTCACTGAGGTAAAGCCCAATTTTTATACGGATCAATTTGTAATTGCCAGGTTTACTGTTTTACTTGCTGGTCGAATCCCAACATGAAGCAAGCATCCAAGCTTGCTGTTCAAACCTGTAGCTCGTGACCATTGGTTGTTTCTATTTTAGCAGGACATTTTCAAAATAAGCCAGATACATTGTATCATGGCATCCCGGGGAAGTTATAGGATCAAACTTGTTACATGTTGGTTTCTCAAGATGCCGGATCCCACAATCATCCAGTTTATCAACCATTTATAGCATCAAACCATGCATAACTTAGGGGTCCCCCTATGGCTTGAGAAATCTCCATAGGTTCCTATTCAGCCCCTGTTTCCATTCATCTTTCATTGAACCTTGGCGGTGGCTCGACATTGTGAGGTGGCGGTTCAGGATTGACCACTGCCACAGCGCATGTAGTTTTTGGAAATGTCCATGTCTTTTTGCGGAGGCAGTAGGCGGCCACATTGATGGTCCAATGGTCAATGTTTCTTTAAGAACATTGTTAGCAATTGCTGATGACTGGTATGGTGCTGAAAAAATGTCGATATGAAATTGTTGATGAAATTGTACAGAAGTAATGTTGACAACATTAATTGCTTGACAACTACGACTGGTATGATACAGGGTGCATGCCATGATTTTCCGTGCTGCATTACTTGTTCCAACGCCGAGAATCGAACGAGGCGGAGGCACTCAATTCTACTGTGGATCTGGTTTGCTCACTGAAGATTGGCAACTAGACTGGCACCAACGAAAGTCATCACTCGTGTCGTTCCAATCAAATTAGTTAATTTCCTTGATCACACATGCACAGCATGTTTCCCTCGGTTGATTTACAGACTGAACATCACTGAACTTCATTGGCCATGAACAATTCACACTTGGAATATGTGTGTTTCTTCAAGCAAGTGACAAGCGAATTAGTCTCAAGGAGCCTCAAGAAAGCCTCCATGCTCATCCATTTTGTGAGGGAAAGGTGTTGAAAGGTAGGTTAGATCGCTCGCATGCGGACCCAGATGGTCGGAAAACATGTCGCCCAGCAAGTTGCAAAGCCTACTGCGCTCCCAGCACATGGTGCGGCATTGTTCCAGGGCACAGTGCTCTGGTGGATTCCCTTTCATTGAATGGCTCGGGAAATCCTGCTTAGTGCGAATCTTAGCGGCTAAGTTTTCTTACACCTGCCCAAGCTCACATTAGTGGCCTTTTGAAGAACCCATGCTTAACTAAAGCTTATTAAAGCGTTTTGAAGCAGACAAGTCCAAAGTGGAAAGTCTTTTCCCAGGATGTGAACATGTGAAAGGCCATGGGCGCAGGCTTCAAAGGACCGAGCTTTGATCCCTGAAGGGATAAAGCTCTAAATTCTGCCGCGGTTCGCCGACCAACGCCAGCAAAGGAAAAAACGCTCGGCATGGCAGCATTGGTCCATGGTCGCTTTCCTTGGTCCATGGCCACCGTGGCAGCACCAACCATTCCGGGGTACCTGGACGACTATGGATATAGGTTGGGTTCCCCAAAAAAATGTATAAAAGGGGGATTGTAGGGAAATCAGTTCATTCATCATCATCATCACTGCATCCATTTTCACCATAATCTTCATCACACAAAGTTTCATGTTATTCTTCTTCATTTCTCATCACATCAGTTCATGTCATCTCATCTTATTAGTTGTTCTATCATCATCATAGTTTATGTTTAATCTTTATCATTATTTTAGCTCATAAATTTATTTTAACGAATAGTAGTATTATAGTTAATGTAATCATAAACGTTAGTTTTGAAGAACTCTTCATCAAAAATTTTGGAATATTCTAATTTATATTTAGCACCATTGATGCTAAACATAAGTCTTAATATATTTAACATTCTACATTTAGTTTCTCTTGTAAAACATTGAGGTTTCCACAGTTCATTAAACCATTGTTGGTAATAGTGGTAAAAATTTAAATCATATAAGTAATTACCACTACAACACCTATAAATGTAATCCTTAAAATCCAGTTGTTTGTTCAAAACTGTTCTTGAAGGTAATGGATTTAACTTTGTAAAATACCATATGTTCAACTCTTCTTTATTCAAATCTTTTGGTTCATTTTTGATTGTATCAATAGTTTTAATACATCTTTTACAAGCATTGAAACTATTGATTAAATCAACAATAGCTTCAGGTAATCTGTTGTTTGCTTTCTTAAGTTTGTTGCTATTAGTTTTACAGGTTTTACATTCCTTCATTTCATTTTTCAGCAAACATCTTACACAACACAATTCGCTAAATTCATAGCTCTCCACATTGCAATTACCACACTCAATATTACAAGCCATATTTTACTTACTATTATAAGGTAATATTTCTTTAAGTATATTTTTCTAGGGATAAAAAATTAATTATTTTATAAAGCTATAATATGGCAAGAAGATTAACAAAAGAACAAATAATATCAAATGTGTATTATGATATTGAAGAAGGTTTCGGAAGCAAACAAGCAACCTTAACAAAAGCAAAGAAAGAAGACCCTACTATAACAAAAGAAGATGTTGATAAGTTTATGAGACAACAACCTAACAGACAAGTTAAAAAATACAGTGGTAGTAATTCATACACAGCTCCATTTGCTAGGTTTGAGTATCAGATTGACATAATGGACATGATTTCATTAGTCAAAGACCCTGAAGCAAAAATACCAGTTAAAAAGGGTGAGTTAAGATATGGTTTAGTCGTCATTGACATTTTCAGCAAGTTAGCAAATGTGGTTCCAATGAAGGATAGAAACAGTCCATCAGTGTTATCAGCGTTGAAGGAGAGTTTCAAGAAAATGGGTTCTCCGATGTCAATATATTCTGATGATGACGGTGCTTTTCAATCAGTTGTAAAAGAATACTAGAATACTTAGACAGTGAGGGTATTAAAAAGATAACAACTTTAACACATGCAAATGTAGCAGAACGTTTTATCAGAACAATCAAGAACATGATACACGACAGGGTTAGATTTAATAATGGTAATTGGGTTGATATGCTTACGCCAGCATTGAATAAATACAACAATACAAAGCATTCATCAACAGGACTAACGCCAGTTCAAGCTCACAAAGATGACAACCACATAAAGACTGCTGTAAATTTAGTAAGCAAAGAAAGAAACAAAAGGAAATATCCAAATATAAATGTTGATGATGAAGTAAAAATATTTACCAAAAACAAAGGCAACTACACTGATAGAAAAGAAACTAACCCAAAATGGTCCAACAGAAAATATAAAGTTTCAGAAATAAAAACTGATACAATGGGTAATAGGGTATATGTATTGCAAGGATTAAGCAGACACTACTTAAGACATGAAATACTATTGGTTTCATAAGATTTTAATATTAACATTCTTAATATTAAATATTACTTAATTTACGCATTTTCTTCATCATATTTCTTTTTAAGCCTACTGTATAAAATTCTTTTGTAAAGGTCTTTTGCTTGGTTGGTGTATTTCTTTTTATCTGCTCCCTTTGCTGTCCTAAAAGCCTTAAATATGTCATTGAATTCAATGAATTCTACTGTCGTGATGATGTCTTTATTTTTAGCATTATTAAATTCTTCATATAATTTCTGTATTCCCAT
>VSDK01019941.1:30633-45250 GCA_009767595.1 Symbiodinium kawagutii | reverse complement strand
GCACCAGGAACGGTCACTGAAGCTGTGGCCATTGCAAACCAGGGAAGTCCAAATCGGGAAAACTAGGCAGCTGAACCCCCTGAATTAGAGCAAAATGCTGCAGTCAGAGTGTGTAGCTTAGTTCGGAAACACTGCAAGTGTGACATCTGCACATCTTGGTCGATGAGTCTGCCAGACTTGCGCAGCGCGCGACTCAGGAACTGACGGATGGTCTTCACGTGCACTGCCAATGCCTTCAACGAAACACCGCGTCAATCAGGGCATTTCAAAACCGCAGGAGTGAGTGTTGCAGTGCAGTTCCGAAAAAGGCCAAGACCGCAAACAAAATATGTTTTATCATGAGATCTATCCTCTGCTCTATGTGGAATCTAATTCTTCGCCGCAGCTAGCAGAAGGTTTCTGCACGTAGGTCAGGCGCTGGATCCATCATGGCCAAGTGCAAGGACTCTTTTGCAAGGTGGGTTTTTGTATGCATCAACTGAGGAAACTGCTCTGACAACTTGATACCCGATGGGGTTCAACTGAAATTATCATTTACTGTATGTGTTCTTTGCGAAATATGTATGTATCGAAACGTGCATGTCAAGTTTTCAAACGGTGTCATGCACCCAACACTTTATCTTTGCAAAACGTGTATCAAAACGTATGTCTCAAGTTTCAGTTTCATTGACCCAGCCTTCTATCTTTGCAAACTATGTATTCACCAACCGTACGCGTCAAGTTCCAAAAAATGTCATGTTTGCGAAATATGTATGTGTATCGATATTGTATCAATACATACAGCTCAAGTTTCAAAACAGTGTCATGGACCCAGCTGGCTATCTTTGTTAAATATGTCATATCAAAACATGCGTGTCAAATTACAAAAATAATTTCAAGAGATGTACTAACAAAGGGTGGAGACAACCTATGAGATCTATGAATTGTCTATGGGAAGCGGATATCCATCGATGTTTCCCCCATCCAAGGATGATAAAAGGACAGTCCCCAGGAAGCAAAAGAGGCTGGAGAGATGAGAGAGTTGCCAGGTCGATGAGAATGTAAGCCTGACGAGGCGATCGGAAGGTCAGAAGATTTCCGAGGGGTAGTGAAGGAGGCTGAAGACCGCCAAAGAAGGCTGGTGCCCTTGGACCCCCAAGTTATCGAAGGTCACCAAAGGATGTTGGCTCGGGAAGATCTCAAGAAAAGGCCGCTGTTAAAGAGGGGGGCAGCCCCTGCTCCCCTTCCATCCCCTTCCCCAAAGGAGCCCCCATTCCCTGAAGAAGAGGTCCACAGGTTGAAGGGAAGACTGTTGCGCGAAGGAGGGGACCCCAGCGAGGAGACTGAGGAGAGGCTGCCGTTGGAAGTTCTAAAGATCCAATGGCGGCCAGCTGCACAGATCATGGGTTTTGTGGCCACTTTGGATCAGCTCTCCATGGAACCAGCTGAAATCCCTCGGATGGTGAAGAGTTGTGCCCTCCACAGCTTCGGAAACATCAACGGGTTGGATCGGGTTGGTGGTGAATGACTGCTCAACTGGTGATATGATAATGGCTAACAATGATGGCGAGTGATTAGTCATGGTTCACCAATGGTTGACTGATAGCTTCTAAAACTGCAGGATTCAGGTTATACTAGTCATGAAAGGAAACCCTGGGACCCTGGGAGAAGAATTCCTAAAAATGACAGCTTTTCATATTGTGGATTGCGAATGGTCCACCCAACGACGACTAAACAACAGAAACTCATCCACTCGGCCAGGCCTCAACAAGTCCGGAGTCACCATCCATGGGGGAATGCCTGGAGCTGAGTCATGGTACAATATCCCCCGTGACAAGTGCTGCACCACTGACAATGCTTGGGTATTTTGAATGTGATGATGAAAGTAAGCAAAGGCTATGATTGTCATTGAAACCAACGAAATCACAAGAAAACTTCGCCACATCTTCTTGTGTACACCCCCTTGGCCCACCCAAATATCGAATCCTGGAAGCACCCCAGCCTGGCACAGATCGTTTCGCTCTTCACAATGCTTGTCCACCTCGAACGTGTACGAAATCTTCTCAAGTTCGTGATGAAAAAAACAATTTTGAACTTGACTCATTACAATTCTGAAGTTGTTACAGTTCTCAAATTTGGCTCAAGTCACGTAGCAAAACAAATGTCGAGTCGATTGTAAGTTGTACATGTTTTAGTGGTACATGCAGAGCCAATTGCGGCCGAAGCGCTTCATCTTGCGCCGGGCTCATTTCCAGGACATCTTAAAGATGCTGATAGACGTGATGGGTGTCCTGATCCGGTGACACTTGGTGTTGTGGGTCTTGCAGGTGGCCATAGATTGCGACATGACAGATTTACAAACAAACACAAGTATGATTATATACTTGATCATCGAAGTTCCTGGCTTGCCAGTACAGTGTGACAGTTTCTCCAAATGTCAACGTCAACGGTCCTTGTTCTGCTTGGCACTTCATGTTCACAATGAATAAACGGAATTGAACAGCAATTTAGTTCTATTTGGTGAGACAGGTAGACAAGAAATCTGTAAGGTGCCCACACTCCACTATCTCAAAGAAATGAGGGGCCTCCATCGATGTCCTCAGCGCCGGGTGCGGAGATGGAAACTCTTCCACCCGCTTCCGCCAATCGCTGACCTGGACCCGGTAGTCACAGTAAGGTGAGAAACACTTGGGTTGAAAATGTTTCTACGATTTAGCAACGTTTAACGACCATACTGAAAGGACTTTTGGAAAGGCAATCAATCAGACTTTAGTGCCTCAGCTCCAAAGATTTTCTGCGCGCATGGACTTGACTACACATATTAGTGCTTTTGTCTGAAACAAATGCATCAAGATGCTGATGCTCTTGCTCCCTTGCTCCAATGTTCTCTCTTCCTGCCGGCAACAAAAGCCTAACAACAATTGCTATAAGCAAAGAAATTGTGTCCATCCATGTCTCAAGCTGAATCCAGTTGGCGCAATGTGTCGCAATACTGGACAAAAATCACGAAACAGTTGAAGCATGGTTGATTGGCTCAAACCATTCCATAGCCTTTGAAAACGGACTCTGAAAAGTCCAGCTCTTTTCAAGGAAACCAGGTCGACACGTCTTAGTCCTGCTTGTCGCTGTCCAGGTCCAATGGTTGGGCAAAAGATGCACTTGCTGTCACTTGCTCTTCAGAGATGTCCTTTGACCAAGACGAAAGCTCTCCGGTGTCACCACCAGCCCATCCCGATGCCTTATGGACCGGATAGTTACCTGAAGCAAAACCAACTTATGAACAATGCATCAAAGCTTCCAATATTCTATCAGCATCCTGGGATCCTTGACCATAGGCAAACAATAACCAACAGCAGAACTTTACGCAAAGCGGCCAAAAGCAAATGGTTGGACATACCCCCACGTCCCCATGAGACTGTCCTCCCCTGTCGCTTCTTCGTGTCCTCGGAATCCACGGTGCTCACTGTCGCTCCCCTGAAATTACATCAGGGAGAGCCCTGGGACAAGCCCATCTATGGCTGCATGTTCAACCAGTTGGTGACACCAACACGTCACGGTCCCAAAATTCTAATGAGATTGACTTCCTGGCAGGAAACATGTTGTGGTGGACAGATTTCAATTCATCCAGATGCCAGATGAGATGTCCAGAATTAGGCAGACCAAGTGGTGGGGTGGCCGATGGTGATGAAATATGCCCCATGGTGACAGGCGTGACATGGACATGGTCCGTATGCGGAGGACAGAGATTAAAACCCGATCATCAAACTGAGTATCAACTAATATCAAATCAGATTATCAACAAACACATCAGAACTATCAAATACATTCAAACACATCTGGTGCAATGTGTTTGGGATACAAAGAGTCTTGACATCGAATTTCTGACATGTTTTGAAGTGACGGCTTCAATGTGCAACTGGCACTTGCGTGGTGATGCTAGGTTAAAGCTTCTACCCGTCCACTTGAAGCCCACGTTTTTCCGTGTTCTTGGCATCATGGGCAATCTTTTTTATTGGAGAGGTGCTACTGAGATATTTGGGGATCGACCGATTCATCCTAAGGCCCAATGGCGGATTCCCAAACAAGCACCATAGATCACCAGTCACCACCCATGCGACACAAATATCTGCTTGTTAGCTTGACTATCTGGTTGACTAACTACTATCTGGTTAACCATTACTCACTGCTTGAAAAAAATCTGGTTGATAATATCTGCTTGAAAAAACCCATCATCTGCTTGACTCGCACTTCGTCAGCGCTGGGCAGCTTGGCAGCTGGGAACCCCAACTCTGAGATCCAACGGAGTTGCACAGCAACCCAGCTCAAGACCTGTGGGGATGGTGCTGTCCATATGGAGGTTTTCAAGCCAAAGTCTACCATTTATCAAGCCGAACCCTGGGAGAAACACATACTGTACTATAAGTCAATATATACTGCGTAGAAAATCGTATAAACTGTCACTGTCAACCAGTTCGGTACCTAACATCGAGTTGAACTCGTTCGCAATATCAACTCATAGCTCTGACCAGAAATGAACACACTGCGATCAGGGGGTTGTTAGATGCTTGTTATGCCATGGTTCCCCTAGCAGCATGAGATGCTTCAGGTACTCATCACCTGGCGTTCACATCATGGTCGCCTGGATCTGCTACGATTCCATGGATTTCTTGGTTGAGAACATGTTCAGGACTCTGTGAGGTCGTTATGAGACTGACACCATCGAAAAGTGCGCACCTTCACTACTGTCACTCGATTGCACCCTTCAAACATTAAAAAGTCTTCCATCTGGATGAAAAACGAGCTCTCGGCAAGTCACAAAAACAAGTCCTACAAAGAAACGGTCAAATCCAGTGACCTTAATGGCTATCCCACGAACAGCTCTGCTTGGCACGTGGAAGCTGAACCATGGGAGCAATCCCCGAGTCACATCGGACGGTCGGCAGCAAATCCCCGAGCGTCACATCCCGTGGCTTCCAGTGCTTTGGAGCTCAGCGCTCCCTTCGGCGGAGCTCAACCAGGGTGGTTAACCTGTCTATTGCGCAGTCAATTCACATCAATTGACCTTCGGTCAATGAGCAAAACAAACCAATGGATTCATAAAGTACTCAAAAAATGAATAAGAGTCCATTTTTTAATACTCACCAATTGATTTATAAAGTGGACAGGTTGAATTCGGAAAGCATAGGTGAACGATCCACCAACCTTTTTCTCCCAACTGCTGAGCATCCAATCGCCATCTCTTGGAAAGTCGTCCTGGCAGGGCTCTCCCAGTGCTGTGGATCCCCACGTTGGGGCCAGCGCCACAGCTGTGCACCTGAGACACAGCAGCAGGTGCTGGTTCCCTATCCTTAACCCTTGGTTTCCCTATTGATTATCCCCTATTAGTTGGCTGGTTAACTGCTTGACCCCTAGCCATTTGATTAAGGATCGTGAACGTTGGACGGTGAACATCATTAACTAAAAGTTAGGAACTGGATGTTGAACCGCAAAATTCTTGGCTTGGAACACCAGGAGTTGTTTCGGATGTACGGTGGTTGGAAGTTGTGAAGCGGTCACATCGGGTGATTTCATGGTGACCTTATTAGCAAAAGTTTGTGAAATGGATTGGAATGGTTGAAAATTGATTGATTGATTTACAAATGGTTGAAAAATAGTTGAATGTGAAATGAATTCTTGAATGGTTGATTGAGCGAATTGAAAATTTGAAATGGTTGATCGCGAGAACAAACAGTCAAACGGTTTTATCAAATCTGTGGCATGAGGTGGCATGCAGTGGTTCTCCGACTGTCGATGGTGTTCGAGTGTGAATTTGGAAGCGATCTTCAAAGCACCTATCGCTGGTTGTGAAGATTCACACGTGACACTGGCATGTAAAAGGACAGCGATGGTCTGACATGGGCTCGAGCTAAGCCACACTTGTAGCTGGCGGTTTTCTTCTTTGGTCATGCAACGGGTGGGATACTGCGCCACCAGCAACTGATAGAATTGGTGTTGAACGAACCGAAATTGCGCCACCAAATCTCCAACCGCTGGGTGTGAATCAAAATCCTCAGCTTTCCAAACTTTGGATCCCCAGCGGCTGCCTCTCCACCGGTTGGAGGCCCAGCACATGGCACCTGGAGGCGAAGCACCCAGCAGTTTCCCAGGTCTTCTGTTGGGAGGAAGATCCATGGTGGAACTCGTCATTGGAACATGGTTGTGTTGTGAGTCATGAAGTGGTCGCCTCAACGGCTGATCACCCAATGTCACCAAAAATGGTTCAAGTGAAGAACAGCTACGTGAACATCTGGTGGTTCTTGAACCCTAAGTTAGGATTCCTACTCAAGCAACACACTCAGCACCAAACTCATCAAAGCACATCGCAAATCGCAGATACAAGCATGAAAACAACACACGAAACAGCATGCAGCAATCTATGGTAAAAAGCCTGTTTCAGTGCCTTATAGTTGGCAGTCCCAGAGAGACCTGAAACCAAAGCCAATGCTTTCAACGCCACCATCCGCTACAGAGCCCAATATGATGCCATCACCAGCAGAGCCTTCCCACGCTGCGCGAGTCAAATTCTCAACTTTGAACCAATCGCCCTTTGAACCAAATTTCCAAAGGAATGCGCATCCAGATCAAATCACGTGACAGTTTCAGAAGGCACGCCAGCTAAAGGACACACACACACACTGAGTAAATGCCAAGGCATAGGGTGAAATGAGATGAAATGATTTTCTGTGTTTCAGGGTCACTGGGTTTAATCTTTGACGAGTGAACTCTCAACACAAGGTATGCGGTGGCGGCTGTCAGCTGAAATTGAAAGGCGGCTGATGGAAACACAGCATTGTAACAGCTTGACATAACAAGTTAGTTCAAACAGATTCGGCAGGTACGTGGATTGAGCGTCCTCAATCCATATCACTGTGCATCAGATGCGTCTTCGTTGGATGGAGACATCTGAAGCACACTCCATCCCCCTGCAATTTTTTCTTGTTGCGCATCAGCCCCTAGAGACGGGGTTTGACACACACACACACACACTCACACTCACACTCACACTCACACACACACACAGAGATTTTCATGTTTTGTTCACTTGATCTGAACGGCGCGCTGTGACAGAGCAAGCAGAGTTCCTCTCTTTTTTTGGTGATCGGGGTCAATCTTTGGCCGCGCTGTTTCGGCAATGAGGTGAGGCATTTCGACTGTGACACGAAGTCTGATTGAATCACGTAACTCAATAGGAACCCATGAAAACTGTCGTGGGAAAAAGGTCACTTGACCTGAGACAAGTAATGACTTACTGGTAACACGTCACTTGATGTAGATGGGTTTGCCTCAAAAATTGTTTATCGGTCTCGGAATTGGGTAAAACCCATTGACACCATGAATGACCTGCCCCTGTGCCCAAAAGAAAAAATGACTGGAACAAGTCAGGGGAAAGAGGGCACTTGCCCTGTGAAGAAGGGTGCAAGAAGGAGGGAGGAGAAAATGAAACATGTCACATGACATGATGTTTTACATCACTTGATGTGTAGTTCTTTGGTCACTTGGTTTTTGACTGCGGTGCGATATGAGCATTCTGAAGTGGCAGGCATGACTGAAATCACTTCACTGCGAGTGATCCCCACCATGGCATTCTATCTGGCACATCTTCTGGCATATACTTCTGGCATATCTTCTGGCATATACTTGTGGCATATCTTCTGGCACATCTCCTGGCATTCTATCTGACATATACTTTCTGGCATAAACTTCTGGCATTTACTTTTGGCATACCTTGTGGCATTCTATCTCCCATATGCTTCTGGCATTATATCAGGCATGGTTTCTAACATTTTTCCGGGATTTTTAAATGGCATTCTTTTTGGCATTCTGCAGTTCAGGTCCGGCGGTGCTCACTGAGATCGGACACTGGCAATTGGGGTCCACCGGTGCTCACTGTCATCCGACAGTGCCAAGAGAAACAGGAGGAGTGAGGAGTGAGTAATGAGGAGTGAGGAGTGAGGACGAGTGAGGACTAGGTCTGATAAAATCTAACCCGCACTTGGCAAGTGGGGAAAAAGGCTCGACGTCAAGTGGAAAACGGTAAAATGTTCAAACTGTTATGTGTCACAATGTGCACTTCATGAACTGGTTAAATTCATTCATGTGTTCATCCCTGTTGAATACAACTTCGTCATGCAAGCATGGGTCATACATCTTATTCACTTGGTCTGAACGGCACGCTGTGACACAGCAAACCTGTGCATGATTGGGGTCAATCTTTGGCCCCACTGTCACCCGCACGTGTCTGAGCCGCATCGACCCACTCCTCCATCACATCCAATCGGGCTCTGCGTTCCTTCCCTAGTAGCGTGTGTCAAATGATTCTGGGTGGTTCATCTAATGGGTTGGATTGGCTTGGAACACATTCTAACCAAATCTAACACTCTAATTTCTTTCTACTTGGAATTTGAGCCTGAAGGGAAGCAAACGAAAACTCATGGGGCAACGCACTCTTGCAGCAGCAGCATCACCAGCATCAGAACCATCAACGGCATCATCAGCATCATCAGCATCAAGAGCAGCATCACCATCAGCATCAACAACAAAATCATTTTCATCATCAGCAAAAGCAGCAACATCAGCATTCATCATGATGATCATCATCATCACCATCATCATCACCATCGTGATCATCATCCTCATCCTCATCCTCATCATCATGATTCATCTCCATTTTCACGTTCATCCTCATCATCCTCATCATCATCATCATCATCATCATCATCATCATCATCATCCACCAGCACGAACGCATCGTCCTCCCAGAAACACTGGCGGAAGCCCTTCCGCTAACCATCATCCGTGCCTTTTCATCATCATCATCATCATCATCATCATCATCATCACCATCATCATCATCATCACCATCATCATCACCATCAACATGATTCATCCCAGCCTCTTCCTCATCCTCATCCCTCATGTTCATCTTCTTGATTTTCCTCAACACCAACAGCATCGTCAGATGATCATCATCATCATCATCCTCGTTGTCATCATCATCATCATCATCATCATCATCACCACTATCATCATCATCATCACCATGAGCCTCATGAGCACCTGAGCATCCCATCATCATGGGCATCCTCGTCGCAATTGTCATCAACATGATCATCATCATCATCATCATCATCATCATCATCATCATCATCATATTCTTCTTCATCATCATCATCATCATCACCATGATCAGTAGCAGCAGCAGCAGCAGCAGCCGCAGCAGCATCAGCATCAAAATCAACATCAGCATCGTCGTCGTCATCTTCATCATCATCATCATCATCATCATCACATCATCATTACATCAGCATTATCAGGAGCATCATTGTCAGCATCACCGTCACTGCGTCATTGTCACGTGGGGGCGGAATCGGTTTTTTTCCCTGCGTGGCACCATATAAGGACAGAGGCTGCCGTCACAAATAAGAAGACATGAACAACACATGATAATTAACACAACACATGACATCAACATCACAAAAAAAAACATTTCCTTACATTGCGCACTCATGCCCGGTCTAACTTCCGCCGGAATGGCCTGTCCAGGCTCAACTCCCAGCATCAAACTTGGCGCTTGTAGAGCTGCGAAACTTCTGCATCAAATTCAAGACGACCCATTTTTGGGCAATTTTATGGTTTCTGCGTTGCGGTTTAGGATGACATGCGGCCCGTCAACCTTTTGCAAAAAATTTACTGCCAAGAATGTGACCGCTGCTTTTTTTTTGCTCGCCTGCATCGCCTTGGTAGCACTAAGCTAAGGTCGATAAGAAGCAGTGAAACCAGGTGAAACAAAGTGAAACGTACGAATCTCCGAAGCAAGGAAGCAACAGAAGCAAAGGCAGCAAAACTGCGAAAATATATGCACGCAATGAATTCCCCGCCTCACAACTTCTCTACGTACCCACTGTGCAAATGGGCCCATCAAACGAAACGTTAGCGCCGTTGTGATAGCTTGTGATGGCCGACAAGGCCACCAGTCCAACCAGCTGTGCTTGTCGACAATCCGGCGGGAAGATTGTCGCACTGATTGCAAAGTGGTCTTTACATGGTTAGTCTGCCAGTTATGTAGCTGCCAAAAATGCACTCGGGCAGCATTTTTGCAGCAAGACCTGTTGTCGAGAGCGCTTCTGACATCGCTACATTTTTTTTTTGCTCGCCTGCATCGCCTCGGTAGCACTAAGCTAAGGTCGATAAGAAGCTGTGAAACCAGGTGAAACAAGGTGAAACGAACGAAGCTTCGAAGCTAGGAAGCAACAGAAGCAAAGGCAGTAAAACTGCGAAAATATGTACATGCAATGAATTCCCCGCCTCACAACTTCTCTGCATCGACAATGCAGATGAGCCATCAACGAAAAATCAGCGTCGTTGTGATAGCTTGTATTGGCCAGCAGGGCCAACAGGCCCAATAGCCGTCCACTGTGCTGTTTGTCGACAATCCGGCGGAAAGACTATCGTATGATTGCCAATGGACTTGACACCTTGACATGTAAAATCAGTCTAGTATGTAGCTGCCAAGATGAAATATGGTAACCTTTTTGTAGCAGGCCGTTGTCAGAAGCGCTTCTGACAATGAGATGATATTGTACGCCTAGAAGCCGATGTTGAGCAATAAGGCAAAGGGTGAGTTGGCCCGCATTGGGCCATGGTTTACCTGGGGCTTTCCAGGCAATGGCTTCGTCCAAGGTTATGTTGATCGAGTACATGGACTCCTATTGCCCTGATAGCTTGGGGAGATGCCGTCAAGGGGCGAGCCGCACCTGTGTTCACACTATGGCCAGACGGTCGGTTTCACCGAAGTTACTACCTACTGGTGAGGCCAGAGTGTGAAAACTAGTAGGCTCAGCGCCTTGTCAAGGTATCTCAACCCTTGTTGGAGTCTTACAGCTTACGGTTGACTCTTGTCCTATGTGGTTCAAGTGAGCTCATCGTTTCTCGGGACTTGGCCCTGAAGATGTCGACCAAAGCTGGCTGAGAATTCCTGCCTATGGCTACAGCTTGCAAGACGGGAGGACCGGTCCTTCTCATCATCACTGGTGCCCGGAGACTGCAAATTAGCTGGCGCAGCACTTTGGTGGTATGCCCACCAGATGCACTTGCCAGGAGAAGGAGCGGTAGCATTCTCGTCAACAATGGTGTCGGGGATTGCACAATTAGCTGGTGTAGCACATTGCGAGGTAATGCCCACCAGAAGCACTTGCCAGGAGAAGGAGCGATAACGACAGATCACCTAACTAAGTAGGTGAACTGCGGAAACACACTAAGGAAGGGCAAGTGGAAAGAAAGCTAACCCTCAATGACTTCCTTCAAGACTTGTCCACTAGAGGACTGGAAAAGCCAGAAAGGACGAAGGTGAAGAGCTCTTCGTCCCTCCCCGAAGGTACATAGATCCGGAGCTCTTACCCACGTCCTTTCAATGGCTTTGCCAAGTACCGCACACCAGTTGCCAATTCTGCAGACAAAACGTCACAGGCGATTTCCATGCGCGGCCGAGCCCGTAGGGCTAAGGTAAACGGCTACAGTAAAACAGCTGCAGGAGAGATGTTGAGGAAGGAGGAGAGAAAGGAAGGACGGGAGGGGGACAAAGGGGGGAAGACAGGGGAATAGGAGAGGGGAAATAGGAGAGACATAAGTCGGTTGAAGGCAGTTCATGTCAGAATCGTCCATGCCGCTTTCTTGCCTCTATTCGACGGACGTTCTGTTGTGTGACATAGTTGTCAGCCTTATACATAACTTGATCAGCCGGAAACTGGATTTGAGGGAAATGCTCATTCTTGAGCTCGAAGAACTAACAAACTGTCGGCGCACTTCCCTGGGCTGTGCGGGCAATACGTCCCTCGGGATGGCTCCGACCCCCCCATCAAATGGGCACTTCTGGTCTCCTTGAACCCAAACTTGCAGTTGCTCTTTTGCGACAGTGAATACTTTGAAGTCTGACGCAAAAATGGGTCCAAAGAAGCCCTGGGAGGTGGTGGGGTCAATCTTAGGGTGGGAGAGGTATTGCCGAATACTGCTCAGGAGTCGGTCACCCAAAGAACTTAAATGTGCGTTGGCGGTTGTGTAGGGTTTCTGGATCTGCCACTAAGTGGAAGGGAGTAGGAGTCAGGCAATGTTCTGGTCGGATCTTGCCATCTGGCACGTCTGCAGGTATGACTTGAGGAGGGACTCTGGCCTGCATAGAGAAGCGAACAGAATCATGCGAGGGCAAAAGCTTGGCAGCCATATGGACATGAAGATAGCCTTCCACGAAGAGGGTGTCAAAACCACCCAATGGGTCAAGCCGGACGAGATCAGCTGGGATCGTGCCCCTTGCGAGCTCCAAAGTATGGCCTATGGAGGTGGTATCGCTACTTGTTTTGACGAATTGCTGCTGGAGGTTGAGCGAGAGCTCTTTGGCAGCCATACTATTGGCGATAAGTTGAACAAAGCCTACCGGGAAGTAAACATGCAGCTTGTTCCACGGCAGAGTGCTGACGCGGAGTTTATCGACTGAAGCTCCTGGGGTGACAATGGACAGGAAAAAATCAGTGTCCTTGTCTGCAACGAATGTAGTTCCTTGCAATCTCTGTGTGAGATCCTGAAAACCACGAACGGTTTCACTGAGGAGGCATTGTTGCCAGTACTCCACGGATCGGAAGGGGAGCCATTGTCGATTGTGCGCCTGCATCAACCTATGGTTCTCGGGGACTTGGGAAAAGAGACTGGACAGGAATGTCGCTGCGCTTTTAATGGTGAGATCGACTGCTTGTTGAAGGAGGGTCGGGAGAGAAGTTCGGATCTCCTCGAAGCTGGTTCCCTGCCCTAGTGCCTGTAGAGCCGTCCGAAAAATGTGCATTCTGTAGTAGTTCCCAAAGAACTGACAGTCACGAATACAGGCTAGTGGGCAACTGTCGCCTAAGCTCGCAAGATGACCTAGGTCCACAAGCACTTCAGAGGGGCGACTGTGGGCTGGTTGGCCCATAGCATCGTCTTCATTGGCCTCCACCTCTGGTGCCGGGGGAGGCGAGCGGTGTTGGTGGAAGCGAGTAATACTTGCGACTACGGCTTTTCGCGCTCGATCCATAGCCTTCTGATCATCACATTCAATGACTGGTTCATCGTCGCCCGGAGGAGGAGAGGGTAAATTAGGCGCACGCTGTGATACTTCCTCGTCGGACGATTGGACATTAACGACAGGCATTTTGTTGGACGAGCGGCTGGGCGAACGGGCCGGGGGAGTGCGAGATCGTGGTCTCCACACGCGCTCTGCAGAGGCAGGTTCTTGCCGGGTGGTTTGGCGACGACGACTGGCCCATTTATGCATTTGGTGCGGCAGGATTTGGGGTTCAATGTTGCGCCACGGGACCTGTGGCCACGAAGAGATTGCATATGTAGCAACTGAGGCCCGGTGTAGGGGCTCCGCCCGCCAGCTGTCGAAAAAATGTTTTTTGCCAAGTGACCATGCAACGTGTGACTGGCCTTCGTTGCTTGATATCTGTTTGTTCCAGAATTGGTGATACAGTGTCCAACCTGTGGCGGTAGGAATAAGTATCCACTCTGAAGTTCTGGAGTTGTCTCGCCCGTATGCCCATAGTAGATGTCCTTTCTCATGCTGCCGTGGGTAATATCGACTCTGATCAGGCCACACATGGGTATGTCTATTAGCCATCTCATAGAAATCAGCTAACATCAGGTGATAGCGCTCGCAACTTCAGGTGCTCCAGTTTTAGGTTTAGTGAAACAGAAGCACAAGCCAAACGCTAAGGGAAGATGGTCGCCACCGATTTGATCTCCTTGCATTAAGTAGTTGGTATCCTGTGGTGCAAAGGCAGTGGGGTCGACTTCTCCATATGCGTCAAGGAGCTGGTGGCGATTTGATCTAATGAAGCTGACACCGTGAACAAGAGTGCTGAGCACTTGCATGACTCCAGGTAGACCTCTCATGTCGACTGGGGCAATCATTGTTGTGATAGCCTGAGCACGTGTGAGGCCAACACATGCTCTGGTATAGGCTTCAATGTGATCTTCTCGGTCGCCATCATGGCTACTGCTCAGGAAATTGACACCTGTTTGGAAGCAAAGACCCGTGTGGCAGGTAGCCCCTGCAAGTGTCACTACTGTGTCCACCCGCAGAGGAACGTCACATCCATTGCGGGTATTGCACCGCGATGACTGGTTCATAAACTTGCTGGGGGACCCGAGAACTTGTAGGCAAGATTAAGGACCAATGATGGCCACCAGCTAATCCAGCAGCCTCCATTGTGTTGGTGGCCGTGTCAATTTCAAAGGGGGAGCCAGGCATTGCTGTTAAGAGACTGATGGCTAACAGGACCCCAATGGGTGTGTCGGTTCTGATCTTTTGTAGATCAGCGCTATACTCATTGATCCATAAACCCACGGCGTTGAGGGTCAGGCGCCCCTGAGGGTCACATGGATAACCTGGGTTGGGTAGAAGAGACAATTTGTTCGGGGGATCCATCCGCCAGGCCGCAGTTATGTCTTGAAATTCCAAGGAACTGCTATGAGAGAAAATTTGTCCGACAGTGTGCTGAGTATTAATCAGCTGGCTGAAGGCAGCAACTAAGCGACGTGGTTCGATCCATTTATGGTCTCCTCGGAGGCCGAT
>VSDK01019941.1:0-29321 GCA_009767595.1 Symbiodinium kawagutii | reverse complement strand
AACAACTTGCTCAAGTAATGCGCGATGCAGCTCTCCAAGGGAGACAAAGGCTGGGCCATGTAGGGAGTTGGCACATGCCAGAAGCTCCTCATCATTATAACCCAAGCACTCAAGCAAAGGTGCATAAGTGGATACAAGAGAAAATCGTGACCAGGAGATGAGTCGCAAGGGTGCATGGATTCGGACTTCATAAGGGCGCATGTTTGGCACAGCGCAAAGCAGTTGGTTCAATTGCACCCGGCCAGGTGGCAAATCTTCATCCAGTAGATGAGCGTAATCATGGAAGGAGTGCCCCATCCACCGTGGTTTCCCCGCGATATAGGTGATTTTGAGGTTCTGTTGGAGCAGGGTCAAGAGAGAGTCAGGATGCCAAAAGCACAGAGAGTCTTGTTTGAGGTTGATGAGGGTAATACGATGTTTCAGAGTACCATGGTTTTCAACCGCACCTAGATGCACCAGGGCAGGGATCATGCTGGGTGCCATCGCAATGGCTCCCGCTGTGAGGCGAACTGAGAGCCCTTGCAAGTGTGCTACGCAGGCAAGAGTGGCGGCAGCATAACTTCCAGCAGAGAAACCTCGGATGCGAAGGCACAGATTTGTGGATGGTTGGCCGATCAGAGTATCCTTTGGGGGGTCTGTTAAGAAAGGGGCCATCGTCGAGATGGCGCCTACTATGTGGAGCGATTTAAGCTGCCAGTGGAGTCCAGCAAGGTAGTACGGATGCGGTTCATGCCTATGTGCGGGCACTGCAGCGGCACTTTTGATGATCAGGACGGAGCGTAACAGGATGTCCAGTGGGCTAACCCCTCCGACACTCGCCCAAAGGGTTTCAACCTCTTTCGTGTTGAGCATAAGAGTGGTAATTTCATGGAGTGCCACACTCGCTCCACGAGCCAGCGTAAGCAACGGTTGAGATTGCTTATCCGATAGCGGGAGGAATTGATCCACTGGACAGAGGGTAGGTCCATAGACCGTAAGGTCGCCATCGACAGCACAGTTGCTCAAGGTGAGGTGTGGTGTCTCTCGCAACCCAAGTGGGCGGCTTCCCAAACCTAGGCAATCCACATAGACGTCCTGAGAGGACTCCGTTGCAGAGGAGGCTAGGAGGGCATTAATTTCGTCCATCAGGATGAGCAACATAGTTCGTTGCACGTTGTCAAGAATTCGTTCTGGAGGTGGTAGGGCGAGGAAGGTGTCCAGAGCCTTCGACCCATGCTCATCATGACAGAGGAGGACAATAATGTGGTACGTGGAGGGCCGAGTGGGATCTAAGGAGTCGAGATCAATAAAGCTATTGGTCACGGCAGGATGGTTTCGGGCCTGAGGAAGCAAGTCTTCTTGTAGGCCTTGTCTGACTGAGCTGTGAATGCTGCCCATGCATTCCGACACAACCTCTTGCATGACTTCATCGTCTGTGGGGACATCCTGGATTTCTTCAACTTCAGGCTCGGTGTCAACTACCATTGGGATTGGGCGATCACTGATCTCACCAACACCTGGCAGGGGCTGAGGAGCAGAAGAGGATTCAGCAGGGCCTGCGTGGGGCAGGACGGCGTTGAAATAATGATCTTCACTACGTGGATGTTGCACTGCAAATGGGAGGTGCAAGAAGAGGTCAGGTCGAGTTGCATCAGGCACGCGCCGCTGTGTCCATCGTAGCAGAAGCGCCGCTCGAATGCGAGGAGTCAGGAGGCCTCGGTGCACTTCCCCTCGCCATAACATGCCGCCAGCAGGTTGCCATTTGCGGGTATGGAAAGCTGCAGGGAGGCAATTGGGACCATCTCGTACTCCATGAAGACAGGCCGCAAGAGGTTCCCACCCGTTGGACGCCTGGGTCTCAAAGCTCTTGGCTGCATCGGCTTTAGCTGTCCCATAACTATGCAGGATGGCAGGTCTGAGAAAACCCTGCTGACATCGGGGTTCTTGAAACATGCCCTTTCCTGGGAGGGACAACTCTTTGACATTGCCTTCCAGCTGCGGTATACGCGAGAGAGCTGCCTGTTCAAAGGTGGCTCGTGCCCATCGAGTGAGAGATGGCTGTCTATGCTGTCCAAGTGAGCTAAGATTTGCCGGATGTGCGAATTTCCTCCACCGGGGCTTGGTCTCTCCAGGAACTAGGTCTGGAACAGGCCAGTATGCTTTGAAGCAGAATTCGCCATAGAGAGCCCACGCCGTGCACTGGTCAAAAGCAGTAGTTGCCACTGCACCTAATAAGGGTGTGAGAAGAAGGCCGCTCTGAAGGGCTTTAGGAGGATTGGTTGGCGGACGGGAACTTAGTAGAAAGGTTCGTCGTTGGGCATGAAGGGCTTCGGAAAGCTCGTGAGCCAATGCAGTAGGCTGTGACCGGGGCTGCTGGTCTCCTATTGAGACTACCATGCCTGCGTTCAGTTCATAATGACTTTCAGTAACGAGAAGCATGGTGAGTCTGCGTGTTTGTGGCCGCCCCGCCAGCCTGTCGGCTGTAGGTTGTTGTTCGGCTAGGATTGCGAGCTCTTGGACATCAAATAAGGAGAGGGGGACACAATCATTATCGATGAGGACTATATTTGGCCCTGGATACAGGAATCGAGCTGCCTCCAAAACAAAGGTACCGGCCCAAATATAAGGGACTTCGGCCAGGGCGTTGCATTCTTCCGCTGTAATCCAGATCAAGTCCACTGTTTCTCCTGCAGGGCTAACTTGGGCCCGCCGATTATGCCACCAGGGTGCGAAATATTGCCAATGCGGCACCTGCGAAGGCTGTCGATTGTCGACCATGAGATAATCAGTGGTTGTGGTCAAGAAAGCAGCGTGGTACTGCAAGAGGCAATTGAATAGCTTATCGTGGTCGACACATGGCAGTGTTGCTGTGGCAGGATACGTGTCAATAGGGGCCAACGGTCGGCTGACTACATCACCCTGTAAAGTGTGGTAGGCAGGGGTACCATAGGCGGTCTGGTCAAACCCCAGAGCTGGCGAGACATCTTTCGTGCTGCCAAGCAGAGAGGCCAGTTCTTGATGTACTATGGACATATTAAAGGTACTCGGGTCATTTCCAGTCCATGAAAATTCAAGTATTGGGGAGTACCACCCCGTAGAAGCATTCGGGTCGACATGACGATCCGCTGGCAAAGGAGGTAAGCTCTGGGGGCTACCACAGGCAGTGTATCTTCTGCGTCCGGGTCAGCAGTGGGAGCTAGGACAGCAAACCACCGGTGGTGGCATTGAGGCTCTGTTGGTGCTGTCAGGGCACGGGTGCGTTCCTAGTCCCATACAGGATGGGCCGACTGGTTGTGGTCGAGTACTTGGATGGGCACCCTGGTTACTAACTAGGTTAGCAATCATATAAACAGGTTAGGCAAGTTATAAGCATACTTGTCGAGGTTTTGTAACCTAGGTTATACAGCGCTATAACCTAGGTTACGACAAGCTCGTAACCTAGGTTACATAAATGGTCTAACCTCGCCAGGTCGAGGTTATAACCTCACCAGGTCGAGGTTATAACCTCGCCAGGTCGAGGTTACTAACCTCGCCAGGACCAGGTTATAACCTCGCCTAACCTCGGTCAACCTAGAGTTTAGCTAGCCTTGTAACCTTGGGGTTTTATCTCTGCTCCGCTACCAAATTTCGACTCTTGGCGGCCTTGGCATTGTTTTCTTTGAAGGTCCACCTGGCAAAAAACGTTCCAGGCTCAAGGCTGGTCGTGTTTCTCCATGGCTCTCATGGCTTTGGCAAGCTTCGCTGACACCAAGTAAATGCTTCAATTGATGTGCCTGGCTGAATTGTTTCAGCGCTGGTCTGTGATTAACAAATAACGATGTACTCACGCGCACGTTGATTTTTGAAAGCCGAGCAAACTTTAAAAAACATTTCGCAAACCGAGCAAAAAGTTAACGTTCGAAACCTCAATTGATTTCGAACGTTAACCCTTTCGTGTTCAAAATTCAATTTGCAACTTAGATGACGTATTTTTAGGTGGTGGTGGGGGATATATTGATGGATTGCTTACAAGTCTCGCAGGTTTGTGGGCCAAATCAATTGTTAAATTAGATGGCTAGCTATGCCGTCGAACATATACAAAATTGTGTTTCGACCCAATTTGGCTCGTAACCTCATGATTTCAAATTATAATCCAGATTTTGGGGTAATTGCTTGTTGGCAAATAAGGGGCACAAACCACCACAATCCCAACCAAGGGTAAGTAGACATTGGTTTGTTCATATTATTATATATTTGGTTTGTCTATATCAGTAAAAATACTTTCAACCACATATCCTGCATGGGGAAAATGTTCCATGGCAAATCCATTCCGAAAAAGTTTCATGTCTTGGCGAAACGGTTTGTTGAGGAAACTGGGATTTATAAACAATACCACTACTAATGGTTTCTATTTGATCCGATGAGTCTGTTTGTTAGCTAAACCCGTTTGTGCGGTTATGTTATAGAGCAACCTCGTGGTATTATCATGGAAATGAATCGAACTTTCATTCTTTCACCTCTAAAGAACATGATTGCACAAATATCATCCAATGGTTTTGGACCCCTTTACGGGTTTAGTTGATTAACAACTTTCTAAAACAGTAACACATTTACATGATCGACATTCCAGGACGGATACATCAACTTGACATGCGTGCGCATACGTGTGATCAATGTATGTGTGCGAAATTTGCAAATATAAACATATATATAAATATATATGTACACACACATACTTATTTAAACATATATATACACATATATGTATATATATATATACATACACATGTCAACCTATACACACCGCACCCGCCAATTGCCCAGCTGGGCAATCCGAAGCAAAAAAAAGAAGAAAAGCAGCCTGCAAAGCAGGCCGGATAGGGCGGCAACAGGGTTCCGGAACCAGCTGGTGAAACAATTAACCCAGACCAATCTTATATAAGTGATCAAAGTCCATCGATGAACCAAACCAAATAGGCGATGTCGCCAACTAGATATACCAACATCAGAACTGCGCTTGGTTGACAAAACCTTTGTGCCGTAAAGAGCCGAATATATGTGTCAGGAATTGTGATTAGAATATAAATCGCGATAGCCAATGCGCCACTTTGAGCTTAAGCCAGGATCTTTGGTTTTCCGATGGGTATATAGTCCAGCCAGCCACACGCGTTCATATACAATCTGTTGATCTAACGTAGCAACGGATAATTTGTGGATGACTTTATCTATTCGAAAATGTGATTTCCATTACCATGTCAAATCAGCAGACTGAATCATAGATGATCTTCTCATGGGGGATGTGCTTCCGAGTAAAAGGTGTCTCTAAATCTGTCAAGTGATAAAGCCATTGTGTGATACGGATGCATGGCGATCCGATAATGTGGGTATCCTGTGAGAAAAACATAAATATATATATATACACTTATTTCTTTATTTATTTATGTTTTCATTTCAACATAAATATATTTGTGTTGGATGGCCCATTGAGACTTCTTTCTTTCAACTTCGCACTATTTTTGTTGCTGGACACGGAATGGCCTACACATGATCGCGTATGTACTAGTTGCTATTTACATTCACTTGTTTTTTCATCATGTTTTAAAATGACAATGATACATTTGTAGTTGAATCTTGGCTCATAATGGTCAACTTATGTACTGAAACACACTTATATGGGCATATGTAAACAATAAGAAAAAACCCGCCCAATTTGCGGTGGGTTTTTTCCCCCTGCACCCTTCCTATATAGGGGATCACTTTTGGGGGAAACCACGCAAACCCCAATCATCAATTCTAATTTGGGGGGGGGGAACCAGGAGTATGGTTTCATGTCATGCTTCCAATGCTCGTCCATCATCAGGAATGGACAGGGCGTCTCGTCCCAACGTGACAGGGGGGAATGGAATCCCGAACATTGACATGTGAACATATGTGAACTATAACCCGTCTTAGACCAGTGGACAGGGGCACGACATTGCGCGCAACATCGACATATCCTAACTCTGACCAACCGGCTTCAATCAGATCAATTCAGTGACCTCAAATGTCCAAATAGGGAAATGCATCAACCGTTGTTCTAAGGGTTTCGTCGGAACGGGTTATATACCCTGTTCGGACATCAGAAACGGGCGTCCAAACTCAGGCCCTGTTCTCTTTGCTGCATCCTTTGAATTGCAAGGCTGCGCATCTTTCATGAAACATGATTCACAAAACTACAATGACTTTGCCATCGCGATGAAAAAAAGGTAGTGGCTTTGAAAGCGACCATGTAGGAACCACTGATGGCAAGTTTGCAATGATATATTGGTTCTTGACATCTGTGGGACGCCATGTTGAGATCACGGTCAAGTACAACGAATCATCGGGAAGAGCGACCCTGACGTGGAACCAAATCTCACCAACCAAAGATTGATCACCAAGCGTGACCAATGCTGCATCACGCCTCCCAAAACTCAAGTGGCCCACTGTCACAACTTCACTTGCAAAAAACGAAGCTTGATCAAGCGGTCGAAGGTTCAGGTGATTTCTGACGAAAGAAACAAGTTGGGCGCTTGCTTCCTGTTCATTCATCAAGGTAATGGCGTCATCGTTCATCAGATCAGCGGCGCATTCTTCAAGTGCTTGGTACTGAAGGAGGGCCACATCCTCCAAAAGCCCCCGCTCCCAACTGAGTTTTGCTGATGCAGAATGAGCCAGGTTGGCAAACTTCTTCAATTCTCGGTGTTTTCTTTCATGAACCCAGCATGAAATTAACCTCCCTCCCTCAGCCAGTTGCTGAGCAAGGTGCAAAGTGTAGTGCGCTTTCGGCGGGAAGGCCTGAGGGCCGTGTGATGTTAAGCGATGCCGCAAGTGCAACTGCACTGCGTCAAGAAGGGCATTTGGACAAACGTCAGATCCTGTCCGGGACTCATTCAACAAATCCAACACGCGGCACAGCGCCAAGTAGGAAGTGAATGCCGGGATCGCTGGGTCCGTCAAAGTGCAATGGAGGTATGCCCGTATCAAAGGATACAGGGACAGCCCTTCCGAGGCTGAACATTTAAGTTCACCTTCAAATTTCTGGAATGCATTTTTTCCAGTCATTGATCGTGATCGTACCATATATGGAAATTGCACTGTTTTCAAAAATGCATGGATCATCTTGTCGGTGATTTGGCTTTTGATTGCCCCCAAAAGAAATCCAACTTCGCTCTGGAAAAGGCCACCCACGAAGTAGACGTGCATCCAATCGAAATGACAAGTACCAATGGGCCCGCTGCAGACTTCAGAGAAAAAAGGGTCCCATAAGACTGCACCTTCGTCATAAGTCAAACCCATTGCTTGCTCGAGTTTCTCAAATCTTCCCTTAGGCAAAATGGCTTTCTGGAGTTGAAGTCGGCGAGCATTTTGGGCAATGCTTTGGTTGGTGTGGGGATTGCATTTGGCTAGCTCGGTTACACAAGAGGGCACCAACCTGCCCGAAGCATCATGGAGATCAAGCCTGCTTGAATGAGCCACGACGTTGCTACATCTAAAACACATCATGGTTCCAGAACTTCCTTTCCACGACCAGGACAGCTTGATTGCAGCTTCATCAGCAATCATCGTTTTGAACTTTGCGCAAAACATTTTGGTACCATGCCCTGGAACCTCGAGGGGGATTCCGAGCCTCAGGTCCTGAGGATGAGTAAAGAACAGTCGCAAGAGTTTGGAAAACAAACCGCTGTATCCACCCTTGACTTTCTTCATATGCGAAGTCCGAATGGCGCACAAATGAAACCATAAGGCCTCAGTGTGTATCCTTTTCCCGAATTGCCAAAACGTCCAATACCAACCAACCAATTTACGGTTGTTGGTAGGCTTGAGCACATTACCAGGGGAAATCTCGTCGCAGTAAAGGACGATGTCCCAGGGATGGGTATAGTCACAACCAGTCGAATCAATCAAGGCAAAAAAGTATTGGCGGAATTCTTCAATGGTAGTCAAAAGCAAGTGCAGCCAAGCCAACGGGTTCAAAACAGGAAACTGTTGAAGTGACCCGTCAGTCATATCCACATCGATTGTGTGAAAAAGTTCCCCAAATGGCAACAAGTCAGTTGCAAGCGCATCCTTGCGAGCGCGCTTCAACGCTCTGCGGCTAATTGTATCAGGGATCCCATGCTCCTTCACAGATTGCAGAACTGCAATTACTCCACTCTGGCTCACAAAACTGTGCCGATGAGCTTCAACATACACTCTGGAACCACTGCTACCACTGGAAGTGCGAGGCATGGGAGTGCGACGTGGCTGATGTGTCAATATCTCAAATCCTTGCCTGGGGACATGCGCATGGCATCACCTATAGTAACAAAATAGTTGCATGTGCATGAAACATCCAATGATGGTGAAAACTTCAACCCCAACGTCGAATGCTGTGGTGCAGAAGGGTAGCAACGCCCACATACTGTTTCATAAATGTGACTTGATGAAATTTCAAATTCACTTCACAATACACCCGGATCGATGAATCAAAAACATGTCTAATAGGTTTAGAGATCAAAGGGTACGCCGCGAGCCAGCACCACGGGCAGCAGGCAACATGCAGTGATCAAGTCAACAACTGGATGGATCACGGATATGTTTCAGAAGGCATTTGTGCCAAGAAATGAAGCAAAACATGTATACAGAAGGGGCTTCTCGGTTTACGTCTCATAGCTTCAAACGTTTCCATGAAGGCGATCGTTTTGCATGAACCTCGTGATGGCAATCACTGAGGAAGGGGTGACGTGCGATCACTGAGAATGTTCGCGATCAAACTCGTCCCCTCTCTTCCCTGGTTGAGGCACCGGGCTTCAAAGGACAACAAACCTCAACTTGGCATAGAGGCAGTCAAAAGAAAATGCCAAGGATGGAGCGTGTTCTGGTCGCTGCATGGCGTCTATGATAATGACCATGCCCGACTAAATATGATTCATGACACTGCTAGGTTAAAGCCAATGCAAAACCCTTGAAATTCAGCTGCACATGTTCGTCCTTTTCGCTGAACAAGTTCCCCACCGTCATCGATTGCAGATCTTTGAGAAGATCTCGACAAACATTTAGCAATGTAATGTACGTTGAATGGATCAACCTTTCCTACATGGATCCTACTTGCAAGCTGTGAACCCTTCAACAGCTCACTTGGCCACTGTCATCTGGCGCTACTCACTTGTCCCATGAGCCCTTGTCGATGGCGTTCAGGCATCTGTCCCAAGCCGCTTTGCCACCATCGTCGCCACGCTTGAGCTTGCCTTACCAAAACAAATCGTGGCGTGTTTTCTAATATATTCACACCCAACCATGGCTTCCCTTTAGTTGATGGATGAAACACAGTGTGATTTGTTACTTTGCGTGTTGGATGAGGGAAGCTGCCATGGGTTTTCAAACCAAATGATAGAGGATGTGCGTTTCAACCGCGGGTCATCACCCTGCGATAAAAAAGGCAATTGATATGTGCACTGGTGCTTATGCAATGCTTAGCATACATCATGCTTATAAACACAGTTGATAAACAAAACCAATAACTAAAATGCAGGACACTAATCAAAATCAGGATACGGTCACACCGGTCGCTGCTCTTCAAAAAGCAGCGGTAGTGGTCAGCGCTGCTTGCCTGAATTTTCCCTCCCTTGTACCACCAAGTCCCACTGTGTGGTGGTGGGACGGGCGGGCGAGACTGCCAGATCTTCTTCTCGCAGGTCTTCTTCACCTCGGTGGCCTTGGATTTGGCCTGGGCTTTGGCCTTTCCTTTGGCCTGGGCTTTGGCCTTTCCTTTGGCCTTGGCTTTGGCCTTCGCTTTGGGCTTTGGACTCTCTGCGGCCCTGGCTTCCATTGCTTGCTGCACAGCTTTTGTGTCCACTGAGCTGACCGGCATGGGTGGACCGACACGATCATCCTTACCCTGGGGGGCATCAACACTTGGAACAGCGGGAGCGTCATCACCAACTTTGGGAACATCCGGGCCCGCACCATGTTCACCTTTGGGGGCAGCCTGACCATCACCTTGGCCACCATTGGTCAGCGCCAAAGTCGGCTGCTTCTTGCCCTTCTTGAAGATCCTCAGGTTGTCCAAGTCTGAGGTGGAAGGGCTGGAGTTCGAGGCCTGAGCCTGCTGCATGAACCACATCATCATCTGTTGCACCAGCCCATTCTCGGAGTCTTGGTTCTGACGCGAGCTGGAGCTTCCACTCTTCTTCTTCACATCAGAGTGCGAAGATCTCAGTGGCCCTACTGGTGCCATGTTCACGGTGCCCATAGCCACCGGTGGCGAATCACCATAGCAATTCTTGTACACCCCCTCAGGCAGCTCTCCGGGCGATGTGAAGGATGTGATGTGGATCAGGGCCTTAGGCTCTTTCTTCACTCGGGCCTTGAGCGTCTTCTTGAACAGCTGCAAGGTGTCATACGAGTCGGGGACAGGCTCGGTGTTCGCTCGGATGATCCTGAACAGAATGCTCTGTGGTCACTGTCACCTGGAGACGTGACCATTATAATACATCTGTGATCAATGTGGTCACTGTCATCTAGAAACGTGACCATCATACATCTGTGATCAATGTGGTCACTGTCATCTAGAAACGTGACCATCATACATCTGTGATCAATGCGGTCACTGTCTTCTGGAAACGTGACCATCATACATCTGTGATCAATGCGGTCACTGTCTTCTGGAAACGTGACCATGCAACTTCCTAAAGATTGCTGCTACGTGCATCTGTGATCTATGTGGTCACTGTCATTTGGAAACGTGACCCTAAATGAAAACTATATGGCCACATACATCTATATCATATCCAATCGTGATCCTTGTGGCCCTTGCATGTTCCTGGAGTCTTATTTACAACTGGGCGGAGCTGAACAAATGGAACTGAGTATTGTATCCATTCAATGCTTCGTCAAACAATGATCAAACCAAACATTCTGGTAAAAGGGTTTCACCAATCCATCCCCTCGATTGCAAAGCCCGGGAACTCCACTGCTTGCCCTGAAGTGTTTTCCGTGGGCAAATGCAGCGTCATGCGAAGCATGCGGCTGACCATCATGTCCACCTTGGCCTTCAGCGACGTCTCACCCACTAGGACCTCAACATCTTTCTCGGACAAGAAGTCTCCGAACAAGCAGCATGCCTGCTGGGGACGGGCACGCTTCTTGCTGTCGCTCTTTTGACCCTGAAGAGCAACCGCTTCAAGCAACATCTGACTCTGGGACGGGTTCCAAGGAGCCTCAGCATGGTTGATGGCTGTGATCACCTCAAGAGACTCTTCGCGGGATAGGGCGCTCCCAAGCAGCTTCTTGTACAAGGAAGCGTATTGCTGATCCCGCACCCTGCTAAGAACCTCTGGCTTCAACTTGTCCTTCAAAGCCTCCACATACTGCTGCGCTTCACGGACCGCCGCTGACATGGCGTGTGTGCGCACTCCTTGACACCAAGACCTTTGGACCTTCGAGCATAAGGTAAGCAAGGACGATACATCCATCACATCCTTCAACATGTTTCTGGAACAAGTCAAAACATGATGGTCACTGTCATCTCCCAACGTGACCATGGTTGCTGTCACTCGGAAACGTGAGCCTGGCTGTAATCTAGCTACAAAAGGCTTTCTAGCTACAAAAGGCTTCTAATAGCTTCCCAAACACACATGTGTCTCAACGCAAAACCTATAAGAAGACTTGTGTTGTCCGGGCACCGCCCTGGACTGCATACCATGCATGCATGCACTCGGATCACTGAAGTTCCTGAGTTAGCTGACATGGCTCTTTTCTTGCGCAGGATCTGTGAAGCACTCGTGCAACATGCTTCACGGTTCAAAAACCTTCAAAAACCGTCGCTTCAAGTTCCTGGCCAACGCTCAGATCATCCTGCCGTCACGGTCCACCTCGAAGTGCTGGAACGATTTGCACCCCCAGTCAATCTTGCAATTCTTGTGATAGGGGAGCTCCATGGCTTTGACCCGGCGGTTGCCACTGATGACACGGTTCTGGGCCAACCTTTCTGCAACCTCTCGCTCCAAATCCACAATGCGTGGAAAGACCCCACGATAAGCCATCACCACGCCGAGCTTCTCTCCACTGAGCGGATGCCTGTTGGGTGTGGTTATAGGGAGAAAGTATATAAGAGCATTGACTTTCACGTAGAATATGTATATGTATATACGCTATACAATACTTATTGATTGATTTATCTATCTACATTTGCCACATACTTATAACAAGTAAACATATATATCTTCACACTTATTATTGGTATACATACGTAACTCATGTAGGCAACTTTGGCAAACGACTCTATGGAACTAACCAGTATGAACCAATTATAGCCATGAACCACTAACACCATCAAGAAACAAACAAACCAGCCAACCACACCAAACCAACCAAACAAACAAACCCCGACCTGACAACCACAAGCACTTCGACGTCGTTCAAGGGGTGCGGCACGAATGACCACTGCACTTGCATGGGGAACCCGATGGGGCGAATCAGGATGTCTCGCAAATTCCGGTTCCTGGGGCGGTACCGGAAGCACAGGCCGAAACATTCGAACATCTTTTCCTCGAGGAAATCCACCCGATGCGAGGCCATAGATACCCCGGTCAGATTCACGCAGAAACTTTCATGGCGCTCAATGCGCCCCCAGTTCTTCTCCCAGACCTTGTAGAAGTCTATCGGGTCCGGCATCTCAAAGCGGCTCCTGGGGAATGCTTCATTAGCAACCCATTCAAACCCCGGGCAGCCCTCGGAGTGGGTGTTCGAGAGGTCCTCGCTTTCATCGCTGGAGCTGCCCGGCTCATCAAACCATGCGGCGTAATGCACAGGGCCCTGCCCCTGGCTTTCCTGGCCACCCTGGCTATCCATCTTCCACAGGGTCTTCGAAAACCTTCCCTCGATGCTTCAGCAGCTGAGGTCATGATGAGGATGATAGTGATGATGTTGATGAATCATGTGAATTGCACGGTCATGCTCGCCTGTGCAAACACAGCCAGTTGTGATTCCAATGTCCAAACAATATGTTTTTCACTGAGGTACCTATCATGTGAAGTCCATGTTCCGCTCATGGGGTTTCATGTTTCAATTTCGACTCGCTACAGCTTGGCATGTTTTGAATCAAATCCTCAAACCACGCCCCAACTCTGAGCCGTAGAGCTGTTCCCCATGGTGGTCCTTCTTCAGACCTCGGACGAAACTTTAACCGCACCCGGGCAAAAGAGTGCCCTGGGATTGATTGGGAATGAGGGTTGTGAACGGGTCGCAAGTGACCCTGTCTCACGCATGATGTTTCTTGATTCCTGCAAACTGAATGCAAGCCTGCTTTGATGCACGGTCACCTTTGTGGCAACCTGTGCATGGGTGCTCCTACGAGTTCTAGTTAGGAGTTTGTCACAAACTGCTCACTTGTGCATCGTGGTAATCATATGTGTGTGAATCACATGGTAGTCTCACGGAACACCAAACATTTCTCCTGTCCTGATTTCCAACCCTAAAATTCAAGCTCATGGGGCTCCGGAGCCATCACCTGAGTTGCGCTTGTGCTCACCAGAGAGTCGGTGAGCTGTAATGCCTGGGAACGCTGCAAGGGCTGGAAGCCTGAAGTTGGGAGGCGATCCCTCATGAGACGAAAGTATAACAATTGGTACAGGGTGTAAAGAAAATGTTTCTTACATATACCCGTGCCCTTGACGATGTGCTTTGTTAGCCTCGTGTGCACATTGACCTGAACAGCTATCCCTCATGAGGTGGGAGTGACTCAGTTGGCACAGGGCGTAAAGAAACAAATACCCGTGCCCGCACCACGACCCCAGCATACTTAGCGACTTAGGAGTGTTAGACTTAGCAACTGAAATTGTTCCAGCGTGTCAGCAGCCATTCGGTTGCTACTGAGTTTAATCTCACTCAAAATGTCATGATCGACTGACACAGGGTTTGCAGAATCTGAAACCCGTGTTAAGATTTACACAGTGGTTGTCATATATGCGCAGCATCCATGACTTCGATGCTGCAGCGGTTCCCTTCCACCTCCATTGGGTCTCCAGGCTTCATTCGTGGTCAGGCCTAGGTCGTGACAGGATCTCGCAATGGCTTTACCCGGTGAGGAAGACAATTTGTTGGTGATTTACACTGGCACGTATAGGAGGCCATGGCTGGATGTTCTATGGTTGCGCCCTGTGAGAAAGGAAAGGAAAGCAAAGTTACTTACTGGGGACTCAAACTAGCATGCGCTGCATGGCATGTGTGGAGCGCATATTTTTGCAGCGACAGCTACATCAAATCATTCAAAAACCTACGTGTCACCGTGTCACCGTGCCACCCGTCCCTTGCTGGAAAGAAACAAAGACGTGAATGCAGCCTTAACTTCTATTTCATATAATATATATATATAGCTGTTACGTACTTAACATCATCGGGATGGGTTTGTGACCTAGAGATTGCATCACGGCTCACGGCTGTGCTGGGAAAGATGATGCTGATCCAGTGCTCGGCATGGTGCTCTCATCTTCTGACTCGAACAGGCGACGTCGAACTTTGTCAGCTGGAGTGACCGGGGATTCAGCTGAAGTGAGCGGTGATTCTTCTTCCCGTGGGCGCTTGGGTGTGAAATAGTGGCTCACGATATGGTTCAGCCCATTCTGGATCTCTTCCTCAGGTGTGGCGTGTTAGGAATGTATGAATCGGTCTCGGGCAATCAAAACCAAGTCCCTGAGACCAGCAATGGACGAGGATCAAGGCCCCTGTCCACATCTCCACAAGCTATCAAATAACAATGTCTATAGCCACAAATAATCTGTGTCACTTTGTGTTGCGCTAATCATTTTATTTATGATTGTTGCTACGCCGTATACCATCCTATCACCCCATGTGCTGATGCATGTAAGGTTCCAATGTGCATTCCAACTCCTGGTACATGTCATACATGTTCTCCGTGTCACCTCTGCGTGTCGCCTCTGACATCCTCTTCATGATGGCCTTCGCATCCTGCACCGCGTCATACACGCAATCGACCCGGAGCCTTTGCAAGGCCTCATTGTTCAGAGCCATTGGTCAAACGTTCTCCGGTGTTCTCTGTGATAATACTGGCTGCGGTCCGAAGTGAGTGCGAGCTGACTCTTGCATGCGGCTGGGTGTTTACTAGACCTGGAATGATAGTGAAGCTAGGCATGATTGATTACAGTTGTGATGCCCACAGCCAGGGTGTTGTGTACGACGGAACCACTTGGACTCACATCGGAAGCTCTGCCACTACCTTGCAGAAGTATGCAAACTCCCTGAATCGACTTCAAACATTTGGTATTTTGAATGGTCAGCACTTCAGTTCACCCAAAATCCAGGCGTTGCTGGAAATATTGAATTTTGTTAAATAACAAAAAAATAATTATTCAAAATCCAGATTTTTGTTAAACAACAAAAATTTGAGAATTCATTATCTAGATTTTTGTTAAACAACAAAAATGTAAGAATCTGAGATCCAAATTTTTGTTAAACAACAAAAATGTAAAAAAATAAGATTCAGAAGTTTGTTAAATAACAAAAATCTGGATTTTGAAAATATACAATTTCATCAAATAATACACTCAATGTTCTAGATATCCATCAAATAATACACTCAATGTTCTAGATAAATTAAGGTTTTGTCACCTATCAAGCCAACAGTATCATGGATCAATTCATGATTGTGTAGCCAAAATCAAACTGATGTCAGCCACATTGTTCATTAGTTCAAGAGTCTGTAGTTGCCGAATGAAGCACAGCTATCCTTTTCTCTCTAGGCATGTGTCAAAATCTACACTGTCGTGAAGCTATTGCCCCGGGCATCATCCTTCATTCTCAGCCTCCCATACCATCTGCTGAGTTGTGCTCAAGGATGGTGCTTCTGGGTCGTTCAATCCTCGGTTCAGAATGTCCTCAACATTCAGGTCACGCTGGTTGCCCTGGGGATCCTCTGGTTCGGGCTGGTCTTTCTCCTCCATATCATGGAGTTTGCGTTTAATGCCCCGCAACTCGATCTGCACAACCTGCAGCTGAGTGCGAAGACCATGCAACCGGTAGTGCACTCGACACAGGAGGTCTACCATCTGGTTCACTGGATCGGCGAAGTTCCTGGCAGCCTCGGTTGCAGCTTCCTCAGCCATCGCTTCACAGGAATTGCAACGGGATCGATGTCCCTGTTGCCCAAAATGTCTGAGCCGCGCTATGCGTAAATGATCAACTGATTCTTGCCTGTTTCATTCTAGGACAGCCGCAATCTTGAATATGTGTGCACAAAGTATGTAGTCACGGATCTATAGGATGGCCTGTGACGGGTTGGTTTCCAATGTAATGCAACCTCCGCCCTGTCTACTTGTCAGACTGACAACCTTTCAACGACGGGCTTCATCAAACAAGACTACCACGCTATGGGCACCATTGCTTCCCTGGGCGCCCAAACAAAGTTTAGGGGAACGTCCACACATCCTGATGTTTCAAACCATTTGCAACCATTATAAGATTGTGCCCCCAAAGACTTGATTGTTGGGGTACGGAGCGGAGCCGACTGTTCACCCAAACAACTACATTCATTTGGTCTGGATACGGTTTCTTTGCAACCCCCCCCTATACACAAATCAATCCTTATCAGTCTCAACCAGGGCATTGCCGATCACATTCCGGGGCGAGTTAAGTTGCAACTTGGTTTGATATCTTTAGTAGCATGATGGCATTCGATCAAACCGCAACACAACAGGGTTCCATGTCCCAGCCATCCGAACATATCCGAACGCATGTCACAGGGTCCAAGGGCTCGTGATTCAGGCAGCGGTAATCCCATTGCACCTCAAAACAAACATGTAACCCCTATGTCAACCAGAACCATTTTCCACAAACCCGAGGATGACAAAGTAGCTGATAGCCATTGGGGGGATCATGGGACAGCATGTCAGGTACCCACCCAGTTGAGACAAGGCAGCACATTGTCCGGCGATGCCATGACGTCTTGACCGCTTGTGGGTCTTTTCAAAAACACCAAAGCCAGCCCTGAATTGTCTCAGCTCATGACGAGGATGATGATGATGATGATGATGATGATGATCATGATGATGATCATGATGATGATGATGATGATGATGACGAGGATGATGATGATGATGATGATGATGATGATCATGATGATGATCATGATGATGATGATGATGATGATGATGATGATCATGATGATGATGATGGTGATGATGATCATGATGATGTTGTTGTTGTTGATGTTGGTGGCGGTGGTCCTGGTGGTGGTGGTGATGTTCATGGAGTGCACAGCTGAGACATTCAAAGGCGCACTACGAGGGAAAAGTAGGAAGCGCCCAAAGGCTGCATCGGCTCTTATTTGGCCATGGGTCCAACGCCTGTACCCCTGGGTTCCCTATCATTAACCATTGCTTTCTCTATATGATTTGGGTGGTCACTATAAGCCGTTAGTTGTTGGTTAAGACCCATAGCCTATACCAGGCCTATGCATAGCACAGCCGCTACACAACTGGGCACGCTGATCGCCACTTAGGGTCGATCATTCATCGCCACTTAGGGTCGGTGCGTGGCCAACTGTACCCGGTTTGGATCCCTGCGTGTCTATATGACAATCATGGCAATGGACCATGGACCATGGACATGTTGAATTGCACACTCATGCAACGTGGTTTTTCCATGTCTGATCATTTATTGGAATTTCTCAGTGGGTTCAAACACAGAAAACACCGTATGATTTGCATGTCTTCACCGGATCCAGTGTTTGTCTGCGCCAGCCACATTTGCCAAGATTGCGTGCGAGGTCATACATCAAATTGACAAATAATTGTGATCAAATTATATATTGAACAGATATCGTTTGGATGAGCCTCGAACGCAAGCTTATATGTTTGCCGGCTTCGAGTCGGTTCGCTGCAGCACAGTTCAACAGCCCTCATGATGATTTAGCTTGGATTCTGATGAGAGCAGCAATCATGAGTCCTGTTGATGAACTGCGTTGCCTCGATTTGTTTGTCTGCATCGCTTGCAACGGCTCTGGATTACATGTGTGAATGGATTTGGTGGTTGAATACATATGTCTATACATATATATATATGTGTGTGTGTGTGCATGTGGCGCGTATGTGTGACCTATATATACTCTCCAGGCACTATCCATGCCGTTGCGTGTCGGAGCGGCGCCCTCACAGCTTTTCCGCAAGAATCTTCATGGCGGAGATCGCTTCAGCCGCAGCGGATGATGATGCCGCGGCAGCGCTTCGGCTTCTGCAGCTGCTGGTGCTTCCTCCCCCATCCCATCCCCACTCCTGATGGCCCTCATCTTCTTTCCACTCCTGATGGCCCTTTTCTCCTCCTCCCCACTCCTGATGGCCCTTTTCTCCTCCTCCCCACTCCTGATGGCCCTTTTCTCCTCCTCCCCACTCCTGATGGCCCTTTTCTCCTCGTCCCCACTCCTGATGGCCCTTATCTCCTCCCCACTCCTGATGGCCCTGCTTTCCTCCCCATGATTCCTCTCCTCCCCACTCCTGGCCCCTCTCCCATCTTTTCTCTCCTTCCCACTCTTCCCATCCAATTTCCTTCCACACCCTTCCACCACCCCCTCCTCGTTGGGCCTTCTTGAGGCGGACAGACCAGCTCGGCTGCCTCTTTCGGACGCGGCCAGCGCCAGGCCTCGGAACACACAAACACAAACAAAATCAATGCCATGGACAAATTTGAAAAAGCCTTATCGCTTACCACAGTTTTGGCATATAATGATTTTCTGGGGGGGATCGCTTGTGTGTAAAATTTGTAAAACAATAGAAGCCGTGTAACAATACAAGAAACAACAAATGGCAACAACTGCAACATAAACAACGACACAAACAAGAAGCGAACACATGAACATGCAACTTAGGCACGGGTACCACAGCCCGTTGAGGAGGTACCAGCCGTTGCTCCACACCTGGCCCCCCCAGTCGTCCACTCGGAGGAGCTTCGCACCACCCTTCCCCCCCTTCCCTTCCTTGAACGCCCATGGCGCCTTAGGGCCTCCCTTGTCCTTTCCACCTCCCTTGTCCTTCCCACCTCCCTTTCCCTCTTCCATTCCTCCTCCCTTTCCATCCCACACCTTCACTGGGGGAGGAGGCGGGGGTGGCAGGATGGCAGGGCGCGGCATTGCCTTTGGAGCTGGCGGCGCTGGTGGCAGCCATCCCAACACCTCCACATCATCCTCCTCCAATACCTCCTCCAATACCTCCTTTTCATCCATCTCCTTCTCCTTTTCCTCCTCCACTTCATTTTCCTCCTCCCAAGGGCCGTCCCAACGCCAACGCCATGACTCCTCATCCTCCTCCTCCTCCTCCTCCTCCTGCTCCACCTTCACCTCCCCCTCGGGGTTCCCCTCCTCCTCATTCCCCCTCCACCCCTCATCCTCCTCCTCCTCCGCCTTCACTTCGATGGAGCGGCCATCGATGGGCTCACGCGTCAACTCCAGCAGCTTGCGCAGGTCATCATCGTCGACCTGCGCCGTTGCAAACAACACAAACATCGACATCAACATCAACAACAGCAACAACAACCATATACATCACCAACTAACCATACAGCCACAACAACCTATATAGGGGTATATAAACCTTCTTTAACATGTTTGATGCTCACCTCCTCGATCTCCACGCTCGCATCTGCGCCCATCAGCGCCATCAGCGCCCACAGCGCCAGCAGCGCCAGCAGCAAGCCAGGCAAGCGCAGCAAGCACAACGGCATGGGATAGTCAACAGACCTCACTGATGATGGTTGGAAAGTGTGGTTAGAGTTAAAACTACTCACATTATTCATGACATGTGTCCTATTTGATGGAACGTTATTTCGATTGACATGGTGGATTTTCCTTTACTGCATGGATATGAGTGCATGTAAAGAATCTATTTATCCCAGCGGGTGGTGTGTTATGGATACGAGCGCATGCATGCGTGTTGTTGGTTTGGAGGTTGAAACATTTTTTGCGCAAGTATTGATCCCAGCTGGCGGTGCGGCACTAGTTGGAAGGATGTGGAACTGTGGTGTCATGCGCAGATTGGTATGGTGGAACTGTGGTGGCATGTGCATGCTAGGGAAGCGGGGGTGGTACACAAACCTTGGCATAACCAGCTGTGTCCGCATGTGAGGAGTGGACCTTGCCATGCATATAGGCAATGCATTTTGCCCATTGCGCTCTGAGCCATGAAAGTCGCATTCGAGATAATCCATCAAGCCAATCCATCATCATCATCATCATCGTCATCGTCATCATCATCATCATCATCATCATCATCATCATCATCATCATCATGGTCATCATCAGCCGCATCTCCCTTGCTTGGCATACATTGATGAATGTTACCTGGATGAAGAAACAGGGCCATGGGCTCGTTTCAAACGTTGTCATGAGGATGAGTCAATTCAGGTGATCATCACAAGGCTGAACATGGCTGAACACAAGCTCGTGGTATACTTCGATGAAAAAACAGGGCTGTTGGTAAAGCTCGTTTCAACATGAATCCCACACAGTTATCACTCGCATGAGTCAAGGTGATCATCACAGGGCTGAACAAGAGCTCGTGGTTGCCTGGGTGAGGAAACAGGGCTGTTGCAAAAGCTCGTTTCGAAGGGAATCCCACAAAGTCATCGCGAAGGATTCAGGAAATTTACCATATGCCATCAAAGTAAAACATGATAGTTTTGCAAAACACTATTATTTGTTCGTCCTCAAGGAAACAGAGAGCGTTTTACTCAAAACACACTGGCTCATGGCTGGTGAAAACCATTCGTTGACGACTTCCCCGGCCACACCACGATCCTCAATCACCATGACATGCCCCCCTATATATCCCTCCACTGGCTGCCAATGACCTGCGATGGCATGGAAATCTCCAGGTTTGCCCTTGTGAGTTGGAATGTCTATACGTGTGTACGTGATGGCATGTCTTTACAGCGCATGTCTTTACATGTTGTGCGCATGCTTATTTCTTTAGCTTGACAACAAATACATATACTGTATACAGTGAAGGGAAATACTTTAACATGTGTATGTGTGCATGTTGATAAACGCACCTGTGCATGTGTACAAATTGCAAACAAAAACATATAAGATTATATATGTATATGATTGGTTTGTTTGTCTGTTTGTGTACATGCAAATATGAAAATCAAAAATAAGTGAACATGTGTACAAGTATGCAAACATGAAAACACGAACGGCGAAACCCAGCTGGCCACAGAAAACAATTGCTTGCTATGTTCCCATGTGCAAACAATCCCATGCATCGAGCCCGCAAGCCCTGACCTTCAATGAGTCGAGCTGACAAGCCCTGACTCGTTTTTCCCTCATGGCATCGCATCTAGGAAGCATTTTGTTCCCCTCGGTCCTTCTTGGCCGGAGAACTCTGCGATTTCTTCTTTACACGTCTCTTCTTCTTCGGCGGCGTAGGGTCCAATTTGATGGCCTCTTTGACTTCTGCTCGGATCGCGTCCTTGATCCATGTCAAGTTCTCTTCCTTAGCAACTTCGAATGTCCATGCATGTACGATACATGATCACATATACACCATGTAAAGTCTGATAGGGCATCATATAAATGTGATGGTCCACGCAGTACATCTTTGGAACAAAAACACTTGCCCCAAAAACACGTCGAAGTTCAGTCAACTCCACCCACAAATCCTTGGAGCTGATCGACCATAGACAACGAATCTTCTTCCCAGGGATAAGATCTACTTCTACGTGGTCCTCGCACAACAAGTCCTTGCTACTCGCGGTCACCTTCCTTTTGTGAGGGGCTCGCTGGTCCCCCATGTCCATGGCCTCTCTAGCCATCTTCTCTGACGCCTCCTTCCTCTTGGTGACCATGTTATCAAACACATCGCAATTCACGTTGATGCCTGAACCTCACAGGGGGAACCATATGCATGTATAGTGTGTGCATATGTTCATGAATGGTATACTTGTTGATACTCATTGTTTCCAGTGCCCCAGACCTTTGCGGTTGTCCATGCTGCGGCCCAGAACGAATGCTGTGAAGCCCCTGTCCCATTTGGACAGTTTGATGAAAGTCATGGTGTTGCGATCCACGAATTCAGGGAACCATGACCTACCATTCTCACTCTCGATCCCCCAAACTCGTTCGATCATGGCTTGAAACGAGATACAACGATGCCACAGTGTGGCCAACCCTGCAAACATTGAGCAAAGAAGGTGACGAGCGTATGTTTGCCCTGTCCATGCAACGTGAAATGGTTGACTGAGCCTGGGGTGGAAATGCCCGAGCTTTCGATTTTGGGATAGCCCTGGACCAATCATGGGTTCTATATACTGTGGATCGTCCACCATGACTGCCTCTTGACCACATTCCCAACCACAGCTCGGCAGCACTTGGAGTCCAGACTGGTCAAGCTGCGCTGAGCCATGAGCACCTGGCAAAAGGTCACTGGCGGCAACGCAGAAAACCACAAACACATTTCTACAAACAATATTTGTATGAACGAATTCCCATGCACATTTCAATATCTATGTATACAAATAGATGTATCAGAATTGAGCCTTTGCAAAAAAAACAACCTTGGTCTCCCAACCATCCAAATCTCCGATGCTTCTACGGTATAATTCATTGCAAGAAACGACATGCAGGTCAAGGAAAACTGTTTGCGCGGTCACGGACGACTGGACTGCATCTTGAAATTGAGAAATGTGATCATCTTGCAATGCGCCCTCAAAGCAAAAGTCAGGGACCAAATGTCACCAATACAACAAAGTAACATGTATACACACAAACATATGTATATATATAGATATAGATATAAAGATACAGACTTAATATATGAGCATCTCAATTTCAACGAATGATAATCATTGTTTTGGAACATATCATACCACACTCCATGTTGCAGGCGCATTGCCGTGAGCAAAACTTGGCAGGATGTTGTCCATCCTGTCATGACTTCGTAGTCTTTCGTTTCTTTTGAGATGCCTCCTCCTCTACTTCAGGGGCATGGGAAGCTTCTGGAGCCAAACGAACCAAAACATCGCCTGCCTTGATGGCTTTGGAATTGCGCAAAATTGGCAATTTAAAAGGATTGCCTTTTCCGCCAGGTGTCACCAGTTCCATGTTGACTTCTTTGGGATCTGAACTAACCCTCACCAACCAAAAAGGACTCATGGAAGCCTTTGAAAAATCATCACCCTTTGGGCCGATGATGTTTGATTGTATGTGAACTTTCATCCCATTCTGATCTGGAAGCATAATGTGGGACGTGTATTTCTTGGCAGGATCATACTCTTCAATTTTCCCCGATGGGACCAGCACCAAAGCATGGACTTTGAATGCCTTCCTGGCGAAAACGCTCTTGGAGGGTTTGAAGAAGAGTTTCAAACCGTCATGGACTGACATGTGCGTCTCCTCCAACTCCAGGAGCTTTTCCAAGATCTGTCCCTTGAGAATCTCGAAAGCCACCTGCTTGGACTTGATTCCCAAAAGCGGCTTGTAGTCTTCAATGGCTATGTCTTCCTGGGCTGAAGATTCCTTCAGCTGCTTCCACTCTCCCTGGAGGAATGCTGCGCACGGAACGTCAATGTGCTGTCCATCCTCGCAGTCAAGTCCCACCATGGTGTCATGCATGCTTCCAATCTGGGCCTTGAGCCTGTCCTTCTTTCTTCTCACGGACATGCCAACCACGTAGCCCATTTCCTTCATCATGTCCAAGTCTGTGATGGTGGCAGTGGAACCGAACTGTCTGATCCTTAGAGAGCGAGATGGACGGGAATGTATGCAACCCCTGTCCAAGAAAGGAACATGGTTCTCGTGCATGAGTGACGAAGTTAGATTCATGCGCGATACACATGGATATATCATTGATAGATGTGACCAACATCTCAAAAATTCTAAAAATAAACTATATACACATTATCAAGCTTCTGCGTCCCTGGGGTTTCACCCGGGCTCGTCCCTGCAGCTGCACTGGACGGCTGCGCAACCCTGAAATGCTCATACTTGGTAGTGAGGATCTTCCCGGAGACATCCTTGATTGCATCGATAGCAATCTGAGCATGGACTTCCATGACCATGGCAAAATTTGTGGGGTAATTCGGCTTTTTCTCGATGCAAGTGAACACCATCGCATCCTCAAAGTTGTGCATGACATCCTCGACCTGCATCTGCTCCTCGTTGTTGAGCTGAGCCTTCGTGAGGCTCCGAAGTTCATTGAGAAACTCTTGGCCCTTCTCGGTCTTCTGAATGTTGGCCTGCGAAAGCAACTTTCGGATGTCCTGGGCAACCAATGATGTCGGGTGGCAGTATGCCGCCCTGATGACTGCCCATCGCATCTGCAAGACTTGGCCCTTTGCTGTCTTCCCTTCAACTTCCATGTTACTCCACCACTGCTGACCGAGCTGGAGCTTGACATAGTGTGATCTCTTGATCCTTCTCTCTGTGTCCTGCACTTCTTTCTCCACCATGAACCGGGTCAGGAACCGGAAGATATGCGGACACGAGTCCGCGCAAAGGGGTTTGGTGCGCAGCAACGACTGCTTCATGCTCTGCCAATCAACTCTCTCTGTTGTTCCAGCCTTGATCTGAAAGGCATTCGCGATCCTTTTCAAGATCTGAAACTCTGTCTCTGACTTGGCCACATGGGTATTCATACCCGCTTGGAGCAAGTCACAAACTCCTGGAACATCCCCTATCTCCTTCGAGATGACTTTCCATGGGTATCCATGCTTGCACGCTCGGGCATAGGCTGCATCGCACCTTTCCACTTGTGCGAAACTGAAGCACCCGTCCATGACCAGTTTGCTTTCGGTCCCATGCGCATGTCGACAACCTGCCAGAACGGCTTTCATACCGGCAACTGTGTGACTTCCAGCAAGCGAAGCAAACCTGACCTTTTGGGGGTCTGGTTTTGCTAGCATGCCATTGCTGATGGAATGCAAGTGGTCATTGAAGGACACAACTGAAAGGTCTCCATGCGTTTCAACGCAGACTCCTCCAGTCTTCTCAGCACTAAAACCCACTTGGACGAGGTCTTCAACTAGGGAATGAACATCCCCGGTGTGCAAACCAGTTCCATCCCTGTTGCGGGGATGAACCGCAACTTGCTCCGGCAGCAAGACTTGCTCTCGCAGGAAGCCCTTCTCTTCCAACAAGGCGATCAACTTGTGACAGCAGCTGACCACCTGCCCATTCTGAGAATCGGCAACCAACTTGTCGATCTGTTGCCTGACTTCCGTCGGCACCACCATTGCTGCAATGATTGTCAAAGGCAATGTTTGGCAATGATGTGATATCACATGAACACCATGCAAATGAGATATATGACCATGCTTTGATCGATCAAATGTGATGTGTGTCATTTTCGAATCTTTGTCGGTGCCCTGACCAATGGTCGGACATTCGCTTGACGCATTCTCTCGCGAGCTCTCAGCCCTGCCATGTGTGACGGATCATTCAAAGACCCTGTCAAGAACAATGCAAGAGAAAACTTCATCCTTGTTCCCTTAATGGGGACCTTGTGGGGTTTTGTGGGGTCTTCGGGGATCCCCTAAAAGGATTTGCTCCCAAAACGGTGTGAACATGTGTATAGAGTACGATACATGTATCTATTTATATAGATGTGTCTCGATAAATAAATAAATAAATAAATAAATAAACAAATATATATATATATATATATTCATATTTGAATGTCGGTTTTTATTGATTTATTTGTTTGTTGTTATTCATCTCTTGATACATTTATCTATTTATGTGTTTGTCAGTGTTTGTTGTCCATATATCTTACATATTTCGATTTATCTGTAGATGTTTCGTAATCTTTCATCTTTATTTCCAGCCAACGGATTAGAGAAACCATTTCTTGCGCCAACGTGTTGGAGCATCTCGTTTGAAACATGGAAGATTGCACGCCAATATCTTATATGTGAAAGCTTTGGGATACCATTATTCCTTTTTATGTTGTTTACCCAACTAGTTCAATAAGTTAAGAAAACCATAATCGATGATGCATCAACAATAGTTTACATATTTAGCGCCACTTGGCTTTGGATCTATGAGAATCAAATGATCATCATCCACAGGTCGGCTCACGATAAACCAAATATCAATCAAGATTTAAACACATCTTGGACCATTGGCTCACTATAGACATCAAAGAAACGATTGCCAATTCTCCCCATGGCTGTTGAAGCCTTCGTTTTTTTTCAGAATATATGTCGCCAGTTGATTGGACAAACGATCTATGTATACCAGTTGATGGATGATCAACCACCGTTTCTTTGTCAGAATATATGTCCCCAGTTCAATGCTCCCTGTTTCACGGCAGCTTGGCGCCTTCGAAATGCAGGCTGCGAAGTCGAAAAGAAGAAAGGCAGGTGCATATAGCGCCGGCCGGCCGGTGCTGACGGTCGGAGGGTATATATATATATATATACATATAGTATTTAGTCTCAACAAACCAACTTACAGGAATTTGGCTAACAAAAGAAAACAAACCTATAAATCAATCAAGAACAGAAAATGCCATTCCTCATATATCCAGCTCTCGATCTCGTTTCAGTTTGTTTCGCAATTCCACAGATCGATCCGATTATATCAGTAAATGGCAGCGCATGAACCACCCCAGTTCAGATTTCAGTGGTTGGAAAACATTTTGTTTATGCATTTAAAAATCCTTATAGTAGACCACCGTTTCGATCACAGGTTATAACACTGGAAAAAAATGACCGTTTCGATCACAGGTTATCACCGTGGAAAAAGAATGACCGTTTCGATCACAGGTTATAACATGTTATAGCCGTGGAAAAAGAATGAGCTCACATGCCCGGGCGCATGCCAAACCTGATTGGAACCGTGGAAAAAGAATGAGCTCACATGCCCGACTGCCAAATCCGATTGGGTGTACAACTTCGGAAACATTTTATCCGAGAACGCAAGCATGGTAAAAAGCATATATATATATATACGTGTTGTATATTCACACATACCCATTTAGAAATATATGCATTGATTTTTACATGTGCACATATATGTGTTTTAGAAAAACATTTACATATATTGACACACGTTTGTTTTTTCAACATGTTAAAATGTGTGTTGGTGGTGCAACCCGACTAAACTCACCAAGTTCGCAGAAGAAACAAAGTGGCCAAGAGTTGGCGCAGCGCGAAAGAGCGCAAGGATATAATAAGCCAATTCAATGACAAGCTGGCTGGTTGGAGAAAGTGCCAACCCATCAGCTGTGGTCATCAACAAGCTTTGTGGCAAAGTATATAGCTTTTCAACGTGCGCAACCACGTTCATGGGCGGTGAAGAGGGCGAGGTTAGCGAGGTTACCCAAGCGAGGTTAGCGAGCTTAGCAAACAAGGTTATGAGCCTCCGTAACCTAGGTTACTAACCAAGGTTAGTCGAGGTAAATAACCTGGCTAACCTCACCCTGACCTAGGTTAGCTAACCTGGCTAAACTGGCTCGACCGAGGTTAGCGACCTTACCATAACCTCACTTATAAGTGAACATAAGTTTGCTAACTACCTTAAGCAACTTAGCAACTTACTTATAAGTAGGCGGCCTACTTATAAGTTCGCCAGCGCAGTTAGAGAACTTATAACTTCGCATAACCTAAGGTTACCAAAGTTATAACCTAAGGTTATCAAGGTTACATAACCTCGATAAGTCGAGTAACCAGGTTATAACCAGGACGCCCATCCAAGTAGCAGGGGGGACTGATGGGCCACCACGCAGGAGATACTCCAAGCGGAGAAACTCAAGCTCTGGTTGGACTGGTTATCAGGGTGGAAATGGAACTAACTGGAAAACAACGCAGGAGGTACTCCAAGCGGAGAAACCCAAGCGTTAGTTGCACCAGAAAGGAATGGTAGCGTCGAAACAACTGGAGCCAAACCAGACGGGACTCCAATCTGAGAAACGCACGACGTGAAGTGCACTACAGTGGAGAGTGATAACGATGGATAAAGAAGCAAGGCAGGAGATACTCCAAGCGGAGAAACTCAAGCGTCAGCAAATGTGGACTAAAATGTGATACGGGGAAGAGATAGCAGCACCGAGAATGGTCCAAGTGGAACAAGCCCAGCCGCTGTATAGCTCTCACTGGAGATGGAGTGATGGATCGATCTGCTGCTGTTGTGTGAGCACACGGGCAACGGAGCGGAAGGTGCCACAAGCGCAGCACCCCCCGCACCAGTTGAAGGATGGAAGGAAAAAGCAAAGGAAGGCAGGGTCGTAACCCGACGCAGGAGGTCCCTCAAGCGAAGGACCTCACCGATGGAGAAGGGGAAGAAGGCCGGAGAAAGGCAAGAGAAGGACAAGAAAGAATAGGGAGGGAGGATTGCAGCTGTTGGTACTATAGTGTCACTTGAGCCATAAACATGAATATGCAAGACAAGGAGCGTGTGGCCGCCGCATGTGTTGGGTGTGATTTACAAATGAAATTGAATGAAAAACAAATCGGTTGATGGAATCTGCTCGTGCACGGGTCACTTTTGTGTTCCGCGCTCGACAGCCTATGAAAAGCAAGCGGAGGGATCCTGTATCTCTCCTCGACTACTTGCATTACAACGCCAATTCTAAGCTTCCCAAAACGCCCATTTTTTTTTTCCAGGAAGTGCCTCTTGCACACACGATGCAGGTCACTACGAGTCCGGAAAGCTGCAAAGACTGCACATGATCCTACATGAGCTTCAATTAAAGCATGATGACCGAATGGGCACAACAAACCAAAAAACCAAACCAGACCAACCAGCACCACCCAAAACCAACAAACCAGCAAACCAGAACCACCCCAAAAAAAAGACAAACCAGCCCCATCGAAAAAGGTCATCAAGCTAGCTGAACTAACATATGCACAGGGTGAAACAGAAGACACTCCGCACTCACTCATCTCAGTAGGTGGACTTCAAGGCATCGCTTGTCCGTCTCACAGCATTAGGTCGAAGGAGTTCAACGACTCAAGCCGAGAGTCATCCCATGAAGCAAGCCAAGAGAGAAATTGCCAGAAGTTGCAGCTTCGTACAATCAGAAAAGGCAACGAAACTCAGCCACCAAAGTAAATGCGAAGATGTAAAAAGAATCGTATCAAACCGCAGAAAACGGCAGAAGGAGGGGGGCCCCAGCCCCCCCCGTGCAAGCGAATCAACCTTCCAGGGCATAGCAAAATGTGCCCGCTCGTAGTTTGTGTATCTTCGGCCCAGCAGCTGACCGCGTGTTCATCAGCATTCAAGCAGACGTCACCACTGGCGATACGAAGAACTTCAAGCAGTACCGTCAAGCCCCCTGCCACAGAAACAAAAAGCGAAGGGCAGGGCCAAGGCTTGGTGTTCCGCCGCAGTTGGCTTGTCAAGGCACCGCTCTCTGATGCAG
>VSDK01019936.1:229958-289168 GCA_009767595.1 Symbiodinium kawagutii | reverse complement strand
GCCCGAGTGGTGGGCGGGCGGGTTCGCATCGATTTTTTGAGTTGTGACCCACCATCCAGCCCCATGAAGCGTGACTGATCTCCCCAATGTGAAAAGAGTCGCAGTTGCCATCCGGTGCCAGCAGTAAAAAGATACTATTTGCTGCTGACAGGTTGGTTCACTGCCATAGACATAAATTCAGATGGATAAACCACCACCAATGGTGGTACTGCTAAAGGTTATATAGTGAGTCTCTACAAACGACCATTCTTGTATGACAGGCGGGGATATGTTTCTACCGATTGCTACCCGGCCAATATTCACCATTGTAGCTCATGGCTGTCGTACCAATGACTGTCATATCTTATACCAATGACTGTCATATCTTATCATTGTCATCGTGATATCTTATTATTGTCATCATGATCAGCACGATCATCATCACAACTATCCATCCTCATTTCTCCTCCTCATTATCAGCATCATTGCTTCTTGCCTGCCATCTCCTTGTTTCTTGTACCAAGCCCCACCCCATGGCATCCGGCTGAGGGGTGCCCTTTTCGCTGCACGCTGCAGGGCTCCGGCCTGGCGCGGGTGACCAAGTTCGCCAAGCTCAGCTCCCGGGCGGTGCGGCTCTCCAGGTGCCGGGCGACACGAGCGCGTCGTGACGGTCGTGACTGGCGAGCGCTGGCTGGCGCTCGAGTTATGATCACCAAGTAGAGGGATTCCTTCTTGTCGGTTCATATTGAGGTTGTTCAACGTTCAATGGTTAATCATAAACCGTTGGTTGTTTTTGTTTTTTTTTCTCCGGAGATGCTCGCCGACGGTTGTTTCACCCTTGGAAAGCCGTGTGCTTTTTACACTACTAATTGCGCAACTGGTGATCATGATGCGACATGAAGGGAATCTCCCATTCAAGGATAACAACACGAGGGTGCCATAGGGTGCCATTTCAGCACACTGAAGGGTCAATTCTGACCGTCACAAGACGCATGCCATGACAGTGGTGGTTCCCACAACCAGGAATGGTTCAACAACACATGGCTGATGGACTTGCTATTTTTTCAATTCCATCAAATGATCAGTTTTTCTCCGTTTTTCGTTTGTTTGATGACTAGCGAACATGATGTCTTCTCATTGTAATTGACCATCAAGAATAATCATGTAGGATGTATCTTGATGTACTGATATGGGTGTTTCTCAAAATAAGGGTACCCCCAAATCATCCTTGATATTAATCATCTATGTTACTTCAACCATAGCTTTGGGGTCCCCAAACTGGTCTGGGAAACCACCATATCTTTGGCAAAAAACTGCAGCCCAAGGCAGGATATATGGCCAACCTCCAGGTCTGATGGCCTTCGCCACCCAAGAGACCCCGCCCCTGGGTCGCGACTTCCAACCATATCCAACCGTCCCACGACCGAAGGCTGGGGAAGTTGCTACGCTTCATCCCGGGCAGCAAAGATGGCGAAGGCGAGAAGCAGTTTTCGAGATGGCAACGATTAGTCAGGTGATGTATGAATGGATGATTATGGTGGTGAATTGTTCTTGTTAATGAGGGTCGTTCAGTATTCTTATGAATCAGGTGCATTCTTCTTGCTGATGATGGTTGGGAATTATGTCGATTATGGTTTACAATCGAACTAATTGTCAGGTATCGTCCTCTTCTTGTTAATCAACCGTTGCTTTAGCCACTATTTGTCATCAACCAATATTGGCGAACCATGAATAAATGCTCTCACCATTATTTCGATCATTTCTTCAAGCACTATTGACAAGCACTACTGTAGACATTCTTAACACATGTATTGCATTGAACAAGGTTCCTTTGTATGAACCATTACTCTCCAAATAACTTCACCCATACGACTGTCACCGAGACTGTCACCAATCAGAAATGTATTGAACAAAGTTACCCCCTTGGTGGAGCTTTACTGAGTGAGCTTTACTTTCGGAAATGGCAACAGGCAGCTTCTCCTGAACTGCTTAGTATCCCTTGGGACTCAGGCAAAGTCTCCAGCTACCAACTGCTGATCAACAGAGGATGCAGCTGCTTATCAGGTGAACTCATCGCTTAGGTTCCACCCAATGTAACCAACTGATTGGTCATAGTGATGGCAACGGCTGAGTGACTCCGGCTGAGTGTTGAAGTTCGGGTGGTTCCCCCAGTGGTTCCCCCAGAAAACCAACCCATTGAGCTCTGGAACGCTGCATGCCAGGAGCCGGTCTCGCGGTGGGTCCCGCCAAAGGCATCTCAGCAGTTTCTTGGCGATCCAGCGGTTTTCAACCCTGGCACACGTCCGCTGGGTTCGTGGCTGGCCGCGCCGTGGGTGTACTACCCCAGCGGCTCGTGTTGGATAGGCTTGAACGGTGGAGGGAGCTCTTAATGACACCTCTCCATGTCTGATGATCCCTTACCAGTACCACCTATCTAAAGTTAAACTGCTGAGGTGCAAATCGTAGGGTTGGAAGATCTTTGAAGATCAAGTTCCTTGCTGGCTATGACCGATTTTGAGGCTCTGGCGTTTCCAGCAGGCTGAGTACGTTCCATGAATCTTCCAACCAACCAGCGGGGTATCCTGAAGCCAACTGGGCGCCCCTCACCGACTTGGCACTATCGATCAGGTAGCTTTATAAATGCTGGTTCAATGATGGCTCAATAGTGGCTCAATGGTGGCTCAATGGTGGTTCAATGATTGGTAACTCATGGTTCCGTGGTGGTTACATGGTTAATGCTGGTTCCACCAGAGTCACGACTCGTTACCGGTGTGATGGTTTTGATCAAAATGATAGTCTTTTGCTGCCATGATGTAGGACGATTTCAGTGATCTTGTTCAATCCAGATCAAAGTCCCCCCCGAAACCACAGCAAACGATTACTTTTCGAGGGGAATTTGGGGAAACCTGTACCATGATGAGTGCCCGGGTTATATTTCCGGACACTGGTTGGACCAGATTGACAAACCAACCTTTTGGACGGTTGGGACTTTTGCTGATCGCCCCTTGGAATTGCTTGTTAGTGACCGTGATATATTAGCCATTCTGAACTCTTACCAACCGTTGCTGACCATCAACCCTCTCCCAACTATCAACTGATCAACCATGACCAACCAGTCATCATTAGCCACAAGTATCGACCGGTTACCACTATCACCATCACCATGGGGTTGTCCTGGTCAAGCTAAGGAGCTTATGTCCAACCTCTCCGTGAAGGCAGGGGCCGGGGTCCTGCTTTCGCAATGGGCGATAGGTGGTTCACGAAGGCGCCGGTTGCTTCTTGAAGAGGCTGTCATGTGTTTGTTTGTTCATGGTTCATGCGGACAAGTTTGGATCTAGTTGGTTATTTACTTATATATAGTTATTGCCCCATTTATTTGCATTTATTCATCTTTTCATTGATTTCAGACACAGACACATACAAGATTGTGCACTCTTGAATCAACTGATGATTTTGATTGAGTACTTGATGGGTAAATGTAACGATGTTATGGTCAGGTCGCTCTTGTCCTGGTTGTACTCTGCTCATGGTTCCTGGATACACCGTGATGTTGAGATGTTCCCCAGAAACACCAGCAATCAGGTGCCTGCTGTTGGTGGGAACCCCCTGTGAACCAAGGGCTTCCAATGGGTTGTACCTTGGTTTCGCGGTCCGGAAAGGTCTTTGGAGCCGCTGGTTGAGAATCTCTAGATGCCAAACATGAACCGATCTGGGGTACATAGTGACAGTGGCTATGGGTCAAGCAGTTAATCAACCAAAGTTCATGGAGGATTTTCCAACACTGATAGGGGAAAACAAAGGCTAATGATGGAGGAACCAGGGGGACTAAGGGTTTTGACCCACTGCCACAGTACCTCATAAAATCAAATTGGAGATCATCGTACCATGTTGATCAACATAACTGGCAGGACATAGCTGTTGATCCGCACAAGTTGCAACTGGTGAGTTTTCCAGGAATGACAGGGAGTTTCGGATCATCAACTCTCTGTTGATCAGAATAACTGGCAATGATTATTGATCATTTGCAGTTGATCATTATCCTGGTGGCCCTGTTGATGTGGCAGTTGATCAGCATAATTGGCACTGGCCTGCTGAGTGTATCACTGGTTTGTGGTTTGAAACATTGTTTTTTTACCCTAAACAATATTAACAAATTGTTGGTTGATAAATATTTTTCATAGGGGTGGTTCAACCACCAACCAGATCAGGTGGCGCTGTTGATCATTATCCTGGTCCTGATTCTGCCCATGATCGACTTCTTTACCTGGCCTCCGTCCGTGCCCGAGTTCGAAACGAGTTCGGTAGGTGCCGCGTCTCTCAACGACTACCGGGGAAAGACCTGACCTCTAAGCACTAGCGGGGCGACTCATGTTGGTTATGGATGATCATGGCATGTCCCCTTGCTGAGCTAATTGATCCATACCACTAGTCAATTGCATTGCAACTGATAGTAATGACAGGAACCGCTATAGATCAATCACAGCAATCCTGTCATTGATGCACTTGCTGAGCACCATTGCGCCCTCAGGGACGACTTCTCCTTGGATACTTGGACATCCCAGATCTACTGGACTGCCAAGCACCTTGCCTGCACCCAAATGGCAGCCTTTCCTTTGGTGGAATCGGATTCCGTGGTTGAGGTGACTCTGTTGCCGGTCCCCCAAAGGGGTGAAGCAAATGTTGGGTCACATGTATCCAAGAGCGCATTATACCTGCAAAGACAGTAGTTTCCTCAGCGTGTGCTTCCAGAATACACTTCCGAAATCTAAATAGACATTGAATTGCAGAACATCATATTTTTCAGCTTTTAATTTGCTGATGTGAGCAGTTCGTTGAGAGTTACATCTGGTTGCATGGAAGTACCTCGGCCATCCTCCCTTTTCAGCCTCAGGACGTATCCGGAGGATGTTCCGATGGTGCGGAGCTCATGTCCTTGCTGGTGATTTCAGATCCACAAGTTGGGCACCTGACCTGTGTGCAAGTCATGGAGCGTGACATTGACCTCAGTAAATCTCACAGAAGTCATCGTGAAATACGTGTGTGTTTGTGATATTAAGCTGACTGTTTGATGGTACAAGAATATCCAGTTGTTTCTGCCATGTTGAATTGGTACCAAGTCCCGACAGTTTTTTTTTCAAAACTGGTCACACCCCAGATTTGCTGCCAGAATGGTGATTTTAGTACAGTAATAAGATGGTGGTGAGCAGCTGTCTTCACACCGGACATCTCAGCTCCACAACTGTTGTCGTGACATCGGCCACCAGGCAGTGGAAGACATGAGGGTTTTCTATGAAGTGCCAGCCTCAGATTGTAATTGATAGCTGATTGATTTTATGGTGCATAAGATGGTTCAGACGGTTGGGTCACGAGATGGAAGTTTTGGGCGAAATCGGCAGATGCCGTGTTTGCGGATGAGGCCACTGTTGACAGACCAGCTGTTGATGTATTGTTGTGAGGCGGTCAATCGTCAAATTGGATGATCGATCCACCATGGAAGAGCAATATCCATCCCAAGGAGGATCCCTTTCGGTCAGGCATATGTTACGTTTCTCTTCGGTTTGAAGGAAGGCTTGTCAGAAGCCAGCATGGGATTGATGACTATGAACAAAAACAAGCGGAAGAAAGATGAAACCCAAAACAGTGTTTGTCATGACTCAACTGCTTGTTCTTTGTATTGTTGAAACTTGGTCATCATGGAGGGCGGCCGAGTGGAGCCACCGCTTGAAAAAGTTGCGTCGGGGGGTTGTCTGCAAACAGGAACCATTGTAGACAGTGGCGTGGTTGATTGCCGAGCATGTTACGAAGCCAAAGTTCTCAGGAATGGAGCTTTGCCCAGTGTGTTATTGGCTCACGTCCCCTGTTAACCGTATGATCAACCATTCTGCTATCAATCATACTCTCAAACACCATCAAACCCTATGGTGGTTTCTTTAATTAGGGTACCCAAAAATGGTTGGGTAATCATTAAAATGATTAGTTAACTGGACTTTTTTTGGGGTCCCCTACGACTTGAGAAACACCCGTACGGAGCCATTTCTCATCATGAATCATTACCGTTGGCGAAGTTAATGAGATCAACTGTGGTGTTGGTGGATTGACCAGCTACTATCCACCAGCCAGCCACCTGTTATCCCTAGCAATCAAGCAGCTTTGAACCATACTGACTAAGCAGCCATCAACATTGACTATGAACCAATAGCCATCATTAGCCATTGCCATTATTAACATTGACCATTACCAGTCATCATTTCCATCGTTAATCCTAGTAGTCCCAATATGAAGCAGCAGCGCGATTCGCATCATCAACTGGCTCCCCAGCTTTCAACTAGTCTTTACCGCCAACCACTTGGACCTAGACACAGCTCCTAGCTACCTGATCTGAGCGCTTGCGGACGGCGCCGCCTGAGACCTACAGCTACTTTCCATTCCAAGTCATCTACCACTTTGCCAACAGCACCCAGGTGATTCAGGCACAAGTTGCGTCATGGTTGGTGGGTTCAGTAAGCTGGAGCTTGATTTTGCCGGTGTTGAATGGATGAATTATGGGGAAAATCTACATAAACCATGGTTTGAATCGACAATTTGTACATGGTTCTTCTGCATTTTCCCATCATTTCTGGGATTGCCAGGCGGTCATAAACTGTTGACACGGCTTGGATGGGCAGTCGGGGATGTAATGAGTTGCTTGTCTTAAAGCTTGGATGACACGCGTGATGCTGTTTCAGGTTGGGTGCCCGTGAATACCAATCAATAGGCTTGACTAGTGATACTTGGTCCTCATGGCTGACCAAGACAAGTTTGGATGCGAATGAGCAGCAGTTATATATCCGGTCAATATATATAATCATGAGCGGTTTTAGACATGGTTTGTTGTCATTAACATCCTTTAAGCCAACAGATCATCCTACCCAGCCGATGAAAAGGAAGACTTTCCTAGTCCAGTGTGATGCCATCTTTACAGAGTCAATATGTCTGCGTGGAAGGTCATCCGTCACTCGTTCAGTTCAGTGCCAACCCATTTAAGGATCTCTCGACCGTTTTGTGGAGTGCTGATGTTCGTCCCCGGATCGGCACACACCACGGGATGGCATAGGCTTGGCTTGGTCCAAGATGGGATACCCCAACAAAGACTCCAAAAGTGGGAGTTCGCTGTCCCTCCGATTGGTCGCTATGGTCTTGTTACTGTTGGTTTGTTATTATGGCTTGCTGTTGGTATAACCAACACTAGTCCAGGATTCTTACTGTACATACTGACGGTCATACTTCTTACTCTTGAGTACTGTTAGTTCTGATAGTTGCCATATGCACCCTCGGTACTGGTACATTTATTGCTGCCTACTGGCCTGCTGATGATTCTTGCTGCTACTTGTCGGTGCTTGCTTGCGTTACGCGCTGTTTGTTCATGAGCCCGGATTGCCACAACTGAAAGCAATGCAGTGGAGGAACTGAAGAATGCTCGAGCGGTGGACTTAGAGGATGTGCCGTGGGGCGTTGAGTTTGTTGATGAGCCGTAAATCCCAAGGGACCCGGGGTTCACTGGGCCCAAAAACATCATGATTTTCGGGCGCTGACTGTTTGGTTTACCAAATTATTTCTGAAGTTCGTGTGCGCTTCTCCACCTATCCAGGTTGAAACCACTTCGATTGGAAGCTGTCCTGCACAACCTCCAAAGGAAGGAATTGAATACTTCAGCAGGCACTAAGCGCATCCAACTACTCCATCAATACAGAGTAGAATTGGATATAGCCATAGCCAAACAAGGGTATGGCCAAAAAATGGGGAACATGATTGGTTTTTGGTTGTCTCATGATGGAGTATGTTTGTTTTCCACCATAGATTCAATATGATCTATGATTGCTTTCCACAACCTATTATGATACGGCAAATTCTATGATTTGCTCACCATTGTTTTCTCACCGCAATTGATTGTCGTGAGCCACCAAGACTTGGTATGCTTCTCCCTGCCGCCTCTCATTCCTCTCATTTGCTCAAGGGCACCGGCTGAGGCTCCAATGAGACTGGAAGATGTTTTGGTCATCGCCAAAGAGGATGCCACTGTAAAGTTCAACTTCAGGCAATTGGCTTGCTGCCACCATGTGAGAAAGAAAGTCCTCTAGGGTTGTACAGCCATCAAAAAATATATTTGAACCCATGGACTGGAACTTGGAATCCTAAACTGCTTGCTTTCTTCACGTTGAACGCAGAATGCTTTACCCCTTCCAACTCTAGTGGTCTTAGTGGTCACTATGAGCAAAAAGTAATTTTCGGTACGTTAAAAACTTTATGATCGAGGTCAAAACTTGATTTTTCGAACCCTGGGCCCTGAACGAGATTTCAGGTTTAGGCTCTTGAGTATGCAGATTATTCTCACATTTCTCAAACAAAGATGGATATGTATCATGTGTACAGAGTTGCTGGTGTCCCCTGCAAATAATGAAATTGCTTACCCCATGTTAGCTTCGCAGGGCCAAATCCAGTGCACATCTTTTGTTCTCTCAGCAGACAACTGACTAGGATACAAGTTCCCAACTTATACGCAGCCTCGATTTTTGGACTGTTTGGAGTTGCGAACCAACGCAAGGGCTCCGAAGCTAGCGGAAGCCATTCTGAATGAAGCTTGGCTGCAACCGAAAAGGGATGTTCACCTGCACAGATTTGCGAGGATTTACATTCCAGAATCAAGCAGATTCAGACAAATCGAAGGGCATCGGGAGATATGTGAGGTCTTCATCATGATTGGAGTCATTCTGACCATGTTGGTGCGGAGCCACAGCAGGTACTGAAGGAGGATTGCGCTGTTGTCCTAAATGCTTGGACATCCAGAAAGCTCTACAAACGCCAACCCTATTTTTGCCTTCAGCTGATGATTTCGCTCAGATGGTTGGTTTATTAGACTGGGGTGCAGTACCCCACATGAACACAGCGGTCAACGGTCCCTCCGAATCCGGGCATGTTTGCAACTGGCTACTGTTACCCGAGGATTAATGATGGGGTTTCCTACTAAGCCATCGAATTTGCCCCCAGGATAAACCAGAACTTTCACTTGATCCTGAGTTGAGATTGCTAGAATACAAGAGCCATACAATAGTTTTGCGGCTCATGTGAAGATGTTTTTATGACAATGGACTTATTCTGGTAATTACCTGATTGCACTTCTAGGTCATGTGTTAGTTGGTCACTGCTCACAAATTGACTGATTCATACCGCTTCCATACTGATCAAATAATCTTGCGCAGTCTTGTGTCTTGGCCAAGATGTTGCCCGATGAACCCAACAACCCAATATTCATCATTGCGAGAAATCAATGCATGTTTTGGATCGAACATCGCATCTTGTATGGATCTGTCCCTACCCTCTCCTCCTTGCCGGTAATTCCTCAATCCAGTTGAAAGATCAGAACTTGAGTTGATGGTACAACCCAAATTTCTGGAACAGACTTGTGATCGATGGCAATGTCAGGCTACCCTCAGTGGTTCCAGGGATTCGCCAGCTGGGCCGTGGGGGGCACCCTCCAACGGCCGAGGTTGCAGCGGCTTGCGTCTCTTCGGCGGTGTCTCATACAGCTGCCTGGCAGGTGGTGATTGGTTGGGGCCCGGGGGTTGGTTCTCGTTGGTGGATGAATAGCCAGTGATATTCACTGGATAGCAAGGGTTTGGGTCTGGGGGTTTCCCGTGTGGGGGGTTGGTTGATGCCCGAGGTCCTCTCGCCCATGGAAGACCTGCTTGAAATCGTGCGATGCCCAGGACCTCGCACGCGGACATCCGACCTGCAGACGAGGGTTTCGCGTGAGTCACACACACACATACGGTAAGAGTGATCAAGTAGTGAGAATTGGAATGTGATGATGATGATGATGATGATGATGATGATGATGATGATGATGATGATGACGACGATGACGATGATGATGATGATGATGATGATGATGGTGATGGTGATGGTGTTGGTGGTGGTGATGGTGGTGCTAGTTGGTCATCATCCCCTAGGTCTGTATTGAGGATCATTCGCCAACAAGTTGCCTTGCAATCCGTCAGATTTCGTCGCACTGACACAGCTTCCAACTGCACAAACCCATTCCACGAAATGTTCACCCACACGTCAAAGTCAGGTGAACAATGTAGGGAAGAACCCAGAGCCAGCGACAGGAACCGAAGTTAGATTTGGTGGTTCATCACCCAGCTGCGCTTATAAGGGTCTGTCCATGTCCACGGCGGTACCTACTAATCATCCAACTGGATAGCCGTCGTTAAGAGGGAAACCACTTGTATTGGGGGCACACAATTTTTGGACAAACCCATATATTCTAGTCATATATCAATGATTGAAGGCAGTGGTAGGATACAAAAAAAGGCAGCTGATATTGTTGTAACCAGTTCTCAGTGAGTATTTGTTCATCCGCTCTACCGCGAAGGGCGAAGTACCCTGCCCAACCCTTTCGTTAAACGCGAGCAACTCGTTGCTGCAATCCGAAGAGTGGTTGATGGGAAAATCGACCTGGGAAACCCTCAAAAGTTGGTTGTTGCAACCCCCCTTATTACAATCGGCCTGCTATAAGGTGGGTGTCCCATAAACCAGGTCCATTGATACCAACCATCATCCATGGTTTCCTGAGTTTCCTGTAGATTTTCCCATGAACCAATCCAGTGATGTCTCCTCGGCCAAGGTTCACTCTACCGCGATTAAGATCTTCGATTCCGTGGAGCAGATGGCGATCTACTTCGTGAAGGCCGTCCCAGTGGGGGACAGCACCGTGACACGCAGCACGCTGTGCCAATGGAACTGCTGAGTAGCCAGTCACTGGTGATTCCCTTCGTGAGAATCCATGTGTGATAATGGTTGTTATTAGTGATTAGTGGTAATTGGCTATAAATATGGTTATTATTTGCTAGCTAGTGATTAGGCATTTTGTTGTATAATTGGTGAGTTATGTAGTGACTAATTAAGCAGTACAAATATTTCTTCCCATTGGTTTCTTGTACTACATCCCTATGGTTGGTACTGACCACCACCGCGGGTTGTTCAGCGGGGTTCATGATCGGTCAAATCAAGTGGTCCATGAAGCTAGTCTGTTGATTGTGTTGAAATAGCTATGATCATGCTTGTATTTATATGGTGGTTTCTCAAATCGGGAACCCCCAAAAATGGATGTTTTACTGCTGTAAATGGTAAATCAACTGGATGATAACTGGGGGTACCCCCCTTTTCTCAAGCCATATTGTTGTGCGTGGCACCACTGTTCCCGCCTATGCCAGGACTACTCGAATCAGCAATGGCGACGCGAGATAAGTCTTGAGGCGACAGGGGACAGTGGACAGGGGACAGGGGATGGCTTTTGAGAAGTTCCATACCGAGACCGTGCCCATTTTTGGCTAAGAAACAACAATCCAATGTACAATTTTGCTGGTACACCAACGACCTCCTGGTCTCAGTGACGATACTTGACATATACCGTGGATATATACCGCCAGGCTCCTTCTTTATATAAATATGATTTTATATGATACATAAAGCTGTATACCTTTATAGTCTATGTCATCTCTGTGTAGTATTCAGCTGCACACAATCCAATAAAACATGGATACCCTATACTGGTGACTCCTTCTTTATAAAAATCTGAGTATTCCAATGGATTGCCTTACAGCCTCCTGTATTGGTGGCCAGCGGCCGTCACCTCCTTGCGCGGAGGACCACCACAAGAGTCGCTTCAGTCGCGAAGTGGAGCTCTTGGCGAAGGCGCAGCCACGGTGCGGAGCCCGTGGTGAGTGACGAAAGGTGGCTAGGAATGGTTGTTAAGGGGTAATGTGTAGTATGATTTACTAATGGTGACTAATGGTGACTAGTGGTGACAAATGGTGACTAGTAATGGTTGACTACTGATGGTGGTTAGTAGGGAATAGTGTATAAGTATGGTGGTTAGATGTCGTGATGTTGGTTCCTGATGATGCTTATAGGAGTGAATGATGGGTAAGAATGGCGGTTTATATAATCTGAATGCGATGTTGGTTAATGAATATAATGGTGGATGGGAATACTGATTAACTTGACAACAAAATTGAATATAATGGTGGTTGATGGTGGATAGCAATGTTATTCACAATGGCTAGTAATTGTTGTAAATTCTTGCTAGTAAAGATGGTTCCTGACGATGCCAATCGCGGTGGTGAATGATGGGTAATGGTGGTGAATGACTGGGCTGATTATAGGGGTATGATCACCACCATGTGGGGAGTGGTTCGAGGTTAGATCTCCAGCTGTTGAGAAACCACCCTGAAATCGACATAAATCGACCAGTGACATCATCACCAAGCATAACAAAGGTCTTCCCTGGGACCCAGGCCCACCGCCTAGGCCAGGGCCCAGCTTGGGATGGCTGCCAGGTCCTAAAGAAGCTGGACCTGTTGACCATCATCGCCAACGCCAAACGACCTGTGGACGAGTTTGAGCAGTTGGGTCGTGGCCTCGGATGAGTCTGAAGTTGGCACCTGCAAGCAACCCATGGACCCCAGAACTGGGGCGATTTCAAGGCTTTAGGGTCATGGACAATGGAGAAGTTTCCCACCCTTGTCACTGATCATGGCATGATCATGGTTGCTGGATTCTTGGCGAGTGACGAGAAGAACCAATCCGTCCATAGGTTTGATAGGTTTTGGAAGCTGGAATGCTTGTCTTCGCATTGGCAGCGCTAGCGTTACGTTTGTATTTGTTTTCCATTTGTCTCCCAGCTCTGCTGTATTTGTTTGCCAGTCCAGCCCATCGTTTATCGCTTGTCTTCCAGATCTTGTTTTTCATTTGTTTCTACTAATCTCGCACTTGTCTTCAACCGCTATCAACCACCCTCAGCTATCACTAATGATAACGATCAAACACTAGCCATTGAAAAACAATTATTACCTATCATTTCTGTTGGTTGATAATGGTAGATCATGGTGAATGATTCTTCAACCCATATGGCAGTGGGTCAAAACCCTTAGTCCCCCTGATTCCCCATCATTAAACCAGCTTGTTTTCCCTATAGTTTTGTTGGTGGAAATCCCCCATGAACGTTGGTTGATTAATATTGACCCATAGCCATATGATAACCCTGAGAATCACCCACTAAGCATGGTAAATCACATGCTTCCGAGGCAATGGTCCTGCGGCCTTCTGTCAGGATTACGCCACGTGACCAGCATGGCAACATCCCTCGGGGGAGCGGGAAATGTTGGTCCGACTCAACGAGGATACCCCTAAGGGGACGTCAGAGCCATTCCAGTTTGGTAAGTTGATGAATGTAATCATAGACATGTGAGTTATGTGTATGTACACATAGATGTACATGCATATCTGAGCGTGCTGTTGTTGTTCGTGAGCCATGTGTGCTGATGTTGCACCAGCGGCAGCCAGCAGCGCTGGTGGCTCAGAGACTTGCGAGGCAGAGTGCCAAGGGTTCAAACGGCAGCTAGCAGCAGCCACGAAACAGGTGCAGAATGAGGATGCAGCATATGAGTCTGCGCGCTGTGCAGTGTGGGGCGAGACGCAAGAGAGACAGAGCGAGAAGTCACCGTTTGTAAGTGGAGAGATGCACAATAGCAAAAGTAATCGATCCTTAGGTCGAGTAGATATACTGATCAATAAATCATCAAATAGATAATAAAGTAAATAATTCGAGACCACGCAAGGAATATTTGTATGTAAGTTTGAATATACATACTTAGATAAATAGATAGATCCATAGATGGATAGATAAAAGCGTTAGCAATCTTAATTTGGCGCGTTTGTAGTCTCCCAATTAGGCACGTTTGTAGTCGCTATGAAAAAATGGGAACATCAGTGTGAACCACGGCTGTTGCTGTGGTTTGATTTTTGGTCGCTTGGTATTGGCGCATCCCCAATGAATGGTAGGCACCTTGTCATGACCACGTGAATAAAAAGGTGTAGGCCACCTTTTTAGGGTCAACATTTTCGATGCCCTTTGTTATCCCTATAATCATGAATATTTTATGTATGTCTATTTAAGGTTTTCAAAATATATTTGTGCACTTGTGCAGGTTCCCTCTAGTGCATGTGGGCCACAGCCACGGTGGTTCCCTCAATCAAATCGTCCCGACTCAATTCTTCCAGCTACCACCAGGTATGCGGCAGTTCGGCATCGGCTGACTTTGCCTCGCCCGGTGCGGGGGTTGGACGGCAGGGTTTGACCTCTTGTGGCCTGGTGCAAAGATTGAACGCGCAGATAGGATAACCATTCACTGGTAAACCAATTTGGAAACTAAGAGTTTATTCTATTCACAGGCAACAAAGCAACGACGAAAAGTGAATTTTTGCATCCCAGGCTAGTTTGCCAGAGAGTAAGTAATGGGAGATCCAAATGATTGATAATGGGTCATCATGGTTAACTAACAGTCAATAAACAAAAATGATTGTTGATGATGGGTTCTATATAATGGGGGATCCAACAGGAGTCAACAATGATGGGAGGCCCTTTATCAATAAACCGCCATCAGTTTAGCTGCAAATGCTTGGTCCTTTGCCATCGAACATAAGGGTTTTATTGCTGTGGATTTCCCAATACCAAAGACGATGTGGTGCTAGGTCAAACCACCAACCATCCAGAAGCCATGGGCGGCAGTAGTTTGCATAGCCACAAAGTTACCCCTTTGGTGGTCATTTATTGGACCTGTTGGATCTTCACCGGGGACTCTTTTTGACCCACAGCCACAAATATGTTGGATATTTCTTTTGCTGTGTAGTCGACGAGGTGGACAACTGGAACATGTGAGACATTCAGTGGCTCTTCTCTTTCTTTTTAACAATTTCTCTGAGACAAATGCAGGTCTATAGTTTTGAGTAGAAATATCTAGAAACAGATAGACGCAAGGGGTTCAACATCAAACAATTTAGAAGTTCCCCCGGTTGGGTTTACACTGAATCTCCTTGGTCGACAAACATCGTCGTTAAGAGGGAAAAACTATCAGGACTACTCACTGTAGCCAAAAGAGAGGGCTGGACCGTAAGACCTGACCAAACAGTGATGTTAATCTTCAATGCTGTTTTGAGTGATGATTTCGATCCCAAACATGCATTGACTTGATTATTATTCTGGTAGAATGTTGGAGATGTTGAACCCAAACGAATAGATTTGTAAATATTTTAAACCTTAGCCATCTCAGGAGCAAGCGACAATATCATTGGGTGTTGCAGCAAAGATGGTCAATATTGTTCGTTGTCAGCCACCACTTATAATATATAGTATTAATTCACAGTTGGACGAATGTCCATTGGCCAAGTGCCTGTACCTTTTGTCACAAGCTCGCGCCCTTCTCCGTCCCTTGAACCAACCAAGAAAGTATCCATGTCTGACACCCTGGATCCCAGCGTCTTCCTGTGCGCGCATAAACACAGCACCGCTCTGCAGGAAGGTGAATTGGAATTGGAGCGATCCGAGCAAGACCTGTCAGCCCGGCGATTTGATAGCGGCCAGTTGGCACATTCAGTTGGAACTGGCTCATTTCTGAAAACCAGCACACCGAATTCATGCTAAAACAGATGGCCTTCCCAGAAACAAGAGAGTCTGTTGGCTGGGTTCCGTGGCTCGAACCCTCAAGGCTTTATCGTCAAGAGAGCCTGTGCATCACAAAAAAAGCACAATGGGCTCGATCCGGATTGGGCTGATTTCATCGTTGACTTTCCAAAAAACACCTTAAGCGTAACCCTCATCATGAATGCTTCTGGTTCATTAGCGCTTCCTTGAGGATTCCGATGTCATTGAAGTTGCCGTCATGACAGAAATCTCAAGTGCCAGGCTGATGCAAACCTTGGGAGCCGAACTTGCTCCTGCTCCAACCTTAGAAAACCACGGACACCCACACAATGCTACGAAGACAACTTCTTGGGTCTCAGAATTTTCTGGCACCTCCAGATGGTTTCTCACTGAAGATAAGTCTGAAGCGCTCATAAGGAGTTGAGTTGATCACCTGTTGGGAGGGAGCGATGAGCTTCGCCAGGGGTACCGAGTGCTAGCCCTTTAAAGGGCCTACGGGGGAGCCACTTGGAGCTACCAGGAGTGCCTGTTCACCAAGTGGTGAAGCTGATGAGCTGACCAGCCGTTAACCGGATCTGAAGCCAATCTTCGGAGCTGCAGGTGGTTACCTTGGTTTTCCCGGCACTGGTGAGCAAGTGGAAAATGAGTCACCGCGGTAACGGCATCCAAGAGAAGTAGTGTTTTTTTTTCTCCATCTGATCTTAGATCCAGCTGTTAATAAACCACGCCCAGCTTGCCTGAAATAGCTGGTGATGTATTTCAGTTTGAAATGTATGGAGTTTGTCAACATGGATCTACCATGATGCGAGGATGAAGGCCGTGGTGATCAGCAACTTGTGATACTGATCATGGACGATCACCACCATGAAAATTGATCACCCAAAAAACTCAGTTGGAAGATCACCAACGATGAAAAACCAACTCATTGGATACTCTTCCACCTGATTTTTTTTCCAATGGCCCATGGCGCAACTCACCCAAGGTGGAGATCTCTCGGCAAGACTGGGAGTCGTGGGAGCTGCACATTGCAGACTTGAACTCCGCGTGCGATCCTCGGATCGCTGCCCTGAAGCCTGCCGAGCCATGGCTGATGTGCAGCCATGACTTCTTAGGATGAAATTCCATGGTGCTTGTGGGTTTTATTCATGTTTGACTTGTTTGCTTCCTCTTGGGTAAAAAGACATGGAACAGCACCAAGTGTATGTTTGAGCATGTTATGTGGCAATAATTGGTTTTGGTCTCCACCTAAGGTTGGTAGCTTATCGGCAAACCAATCACACTGGTTTCTCAGAAAATGAGCAACACCCAAAAAACCGTTTGGTTCATAAAGTAAGTAAGAGTAAAACACATTCGGTCAGCAGAACTCCAGCTCAAGACCGGATCACGACGGAGTAGAGCCAGGATTCCACGCCTATTTGTTGCGAGTTTGTCAATTCACTGACTGATGGTGGGGAGTTTGTAGCGAGCTATTTGGAGCCAGGGATGTCCATGGCCATCCAGAAGGGCTGGAGCGCTACCAGGAGGGTCGAATAGATATCCCTTGAAGGGTGTCCCAAAGCATCCCCAAGTCATGGCCTGAACATCCCAGGAGGAATTCCCCACTTCATTTCAGATGGTGCGGCCTGAAAGTATCGAACAAGGGGGGATTGCGAAAGATCCCAAATTTGCGGGGCTGTGATGTGATATATTCAAAAACGTGTTTACCACATAACATAGATGCTGATCAATTTGATATACACATAGATGTACCAATGTACCTTCTTTTTGAAATGCACACACACATGGACATCCAAGATTTACATTGAGTATTAAGATTCGATCATCAAATCCATGATGAAGCATATCCAAAGTTTCAAAAAATATGGTGGACAGCCTATGCTTGATCCTGAGGCAACGCCAGTCTTTGGCCCGTTGCTTGATCGTGTGCTATGACACCTCCCCGGGGTCTGTTGCTGAGCCCGCGACGGGTTGATGGTTGGCAGCAGACTGATTTCCACAGATGGTTCATGGTAGATCGTTTCGACATGGTGAACTTGTCATCCATTGAGTTGCAAAGCTAGGCTGTCATCAGACAATGGTTGACCATATCAAGTCTTGCCAACGAACCAAACTAGGATGGACCATTATCGACCATGACTAAGCACCATCGAAGATGGAATTCTTGGGTAATTTCCTCGAAGGGGCTCTCCAAAACTCGATTCACAACAGTGTTCCGAAGCCCAAAGCATCCCACCGGTGTCAATGCTTTCTTTGAAATGATTCGTTCGATTTATCCAAAATTGACTTGCCTAAAAGATCAGTAGGTGTTGGTTTCAGGGCTATACTACCACCGAGGGGTGGTTCAGAACACTTCCATCTGAGCACTTGCCCAAGATTCGACGAATACCGAGCCGTGCGTGTCACAAAGTACAAGTGCCACTGCGAGTTTGTCAAGGTGCCGGGATGGCGGGCAATTGGATCAGTGGCACCCGAATCTCATGGCACATCAGCACCTATCATTAACATTCATTAACCATCATGACCCGTCATCACCCGTCATCAACCATCATCTACCATCAATAACTGCCATCAATAACTGCCATCAATAACTACCATCAACAACTGCCATCAATAACCGCCATCAACCACCCACTACCGGAGCAGCTGTAATTTGAGTTGGAAAACGCTTTGCCCAACTGGGTCGCGATCGCAGGTAGTGGAGAGCCAGTACGAGAATGAACAGGCACCCAGGGGCAGCAAAACTGCCAGTGGATGTCAACTGGCTATGGGTCAAGCTGTTCACCAACCAATTTCATGGTGGGTAATAACCAACAAACTATAGGGAAACTAATGGAGAATGATAGGGAACCAGGGGAACTAAGGGTTTTGATCCACAGCCAACTGGAGAATGATTGGGGACTCGCTGGCACTGCAAGGTTGCAGATGAATTTTAGTGACAGATGATGATTTGTTCATAACTGACTCCACTGATTTTGTTTGTCCGTTTGCATCCGACATTTGGGGGGTTTCTTCAAGCAATCTGCTCGGCTCAACTGGCCATAGCTGCCTGGCATTGCTTTTGAAGTAGCTGGTGGGCCGTCACCAACCGCGGCCAACTGCCTGTGATGGTTAGGATCCACTGATCACCTCCAGCTACTCATGCAGTTGGTCCATCAGCACACGTGGGCTGTCAACGGTTCATGTTGGGTCTCGTGCGGTTGCACAGCACAAAAGATCGAAATTGTATTGGAATATATTTAGGTATACTGCGTACATACCTCGAGCAGATTGGGAGGCACCACAGCCTGGAAAACTTCAGAGCTCGATCAAAATCGAACATATTTGCTTTAGAAAGGGAAGCCATAGCAACCAGAGGGCCTATATTCAGGTGCTGCTAGTTTTCTGGGTAGAGTAGTACCTAGCCATTTTTGGCCAACATTGCCCATCAATGACCATCACGAATCACTACAACCATCATTAGGCATTATCAATCACCACCATCATTAGCTTTTAGGCCTGACGGCATTAGGCGCCGACTCAGGTTTGGTTACCTGTAGGTGATGCGTTGGAATATTTGGATCGGGGTCAGGGCTGATGCTTGGACGATCATTCTACTTGGAAAAAATGTCCTAGATTCCTAGATAGAACTGTGGTAGGGACACGGAGAGGCAAGTTGATCTGGTTGCAATATGCCGAGAAAAACCATCAAGAGAAGGAAAACTACCTAGAAAGAGCCGACCTAGATAAGTTTTGAGCAAGCTTTGTCCAGAAAATGATCTAAAGCAGCACTGACAGTGTGTAGATTGGACCGATCGCTGTAGCTAAGACCAACGGAAGGCGAGCTTAGTGCGGATCGATGTATTAAAAAGATCGAACTAGGTAGATGCACTGGGAAACCTTGGAAGCCCCAAGTAAATTCTACACCTAGGGGCCTCGAGGGTTGTCTAAACCTCAGACGCTTCGTGTGCGTCTAACTCTGGAGGCTTCAAGGATTGCTGTTAATGACCTTACAGGCCTCCAGGGAAGCATCAACGCTCCAGCAATCCAGGGTGCTGGCGCCAGTCCCTTCCATGTGGGACATGACCATCCACATTAACCAGCGAAGAAGGCCGCCAGCACCATCACCATGTAAAACACATTGGGAAATGAACGTCCGGAACATCTAGGAAAGAAGGCTGCCAGCACCATCACCAACAATATCTAGATCAAATTCTTTCTAGTTTTTTTTTTTCCAAAGCAATGTCAATTTCTTGCAAACATCTCTCGATAGTTTTCACGGTTGTCCCTGGCCAGGGCGCCAGCCGAGTTGTTGGACCGTTATGAATCACTATAGCCATCCTTAACCAGTATGAAACATTATGAGCCGAGAGTTGGGTTAATAACAATGGTTGTAGTGAACTAATCAAAAGATTGCTCAATAGCCGGTTAAACATGAATCACTACGACCATCACAATACAAATCATCATGAACTAATACCTGAGTCAATGACAATGGTAGTTACTTATAGTGAATTTGGTAGTGAATCCATCCAACTATCCTTGGTTCATCGCCATCATCCAACATGGTTGTGGGCAACCAACCACCAACCCTCACTGGCGCTGCTTCGGTTTGGCGCTGCAGGTGGTCCAGTACCACAACTGGATCCACGCGGTGGACGTGGCCTTCACCTTGCGCAGCATCTTCCATCGGATCTCTGTGGCCCAGCTGTGGTGGTTGGCTGCCTTGCTGGGTGGGTTGGTTGGTTGGTTGGTTGGTTGGTTGGTTGGTTGGTTGGTTGGTGGGTTGGTTAGTTAGTTGGTTGGTTGGTGAGTTCAGTTGAGTTGATGGTTTAATGATAATGGTGGTTGATAGTTGATTGATTGTTGGTTCATAGTTGGTTAATAGTTGGTGACTAAGAGTTGAAGTGACTGGAGTTGTGTTGAGTTGATTCGGGGTTGAGTCGAATGGAGTTGAGGTGAGGTGAGTGGTGGTTGGTTTGCTTCACTTGGTTTTTCAACTGAATTCACTGACGTAGTAGCAGAGGGGCCGAAGATCATGATGCAATGGAAATGCAAGAGTGATTGGATGCTCCTTGGTTTGGGCCAAACTTGATTGCATAGGGGTAGGTCGGCTGCAGTTGATGGGGAGCCCTTGCCTATGAGTCGTTTCCTTTTTCTTAGTTGAGGAGTGGTTGCCTTGTCTCTTCGTGTGGTGGGGTGATATGTTGTCTAGAAAATTGAAATCCACCAGTTTCTAGATAGAACTTAAGCATCATGGCCGTCACGTTGTAGCTGTACAACCCACGAGCTGAGGCAGAACGCTACTTTGCAATGCATGAGCGATTCGTGGGGGCCCTGGGAGAGGTGAATAGGCAAACTCATCAGCCAGCAAACTGGGTGGTCCGGGAGTCAGCCAGCGACCTTAGCCGGGCGCAACTCACCAACAGCTGAGTCCTTTTGCACAGCTTTTGGGGGAGCAGCTTGTACTCGAACATCTCAGCATTGAATCACAGGGGAAATCTTCTCAATGCTGGGATCTGCCATCTCTGTTTGCAAACGAACACAGAGTATGTGGATAAGTATCCGCGAAAAATGCTACGCCCAAATCCACCAGGGTCAATGATAGTTTCCAATAAGGAAGCCAACCGTGCACCATCTCTTGCAAGCAGCTTCCAGCAGTGGTGAAACTGCGATGGGTCAACTGGGCCAGGTCCAGGGGTGCGGCTCTACAGGGGCCACTGCCAAGGCTTTGATGGTGGCGGCCTTCGCACATGACCTTGGAAATTTTGGTGCGCTGCCGGGTCCATGGGTATGGCCTGTGGGTGGATGCACCCATTGTCCTTGTTGAATGATCCTTGTTGAATGATCATCGTCTCGCAGGTGATGGCTGGGATCAATGGATGGAAAGAGCCTTCGAACCAGATCGTTCTTGCGACTAGAGGTTTGCTTAATGCCAAACATTGCTTCGTAGTTTTGCGTTTGACTCTTCATCCATGCATGTGACGAACCTTTTCGGCCGCGCTGGATTTGTAGGCGTCTCTGACAACCGGGGACGGAAGCTTCTCGAGACCGTGTTTCTTTGTTGGTCCGGGGGCTATTCTCTCCGGAAACACCAAATGCCAATTCGCAATGACAAGATTCAGGTCAAAATTTCAGAAATCAAATTCCCAACTTTTTGGTGGTATCACCAGCAATATCCCACCGCCTTTTCCACGTATTTTTTGGGACCAGCTGCACCAAGCTGTTAGCCTTCCCCCAAGCCCCCTTGGCGCCCCCAGCACAGCACCCTGGCAGGCGTGAGCAATGGCTTCCTGGCCCAGTCGCAGCACGAGTTTTCGCTGAACTACAACGATCTCAGCTGCCTGCAGCAGATGTCCTGCGCCAAGTTGGGAGCTTAACGGGAGATGAGGATTCGTGGCGTGAAGAAACAATACACAAATGGCGAGAAAACATTGTATACAGGTGCAGTGTGGCTTATTTGCATAGTTTAGTGCATATTCAAAACATGTGATCTCACGACATTTTTTTTCTACCATCTTCATCTTCGCCGCAAGTTGAATGCCCATCTTTGAGGCTGTTTCGGATCACGGGGCAACCGGAGACGTCCATCTTCATCAACTTCGACAAAGCAGCGAGGAGAGATGTCCGCCAGGCGTGGGGGTGGCCATGCAGATTACCTCCAGCCATCCTTCAACTCCACAGTGGATCAAAGCCTAATTGAACGGTTGTCAAGATAAGGCTATGGGTCAATATTAACCAACCATTAATGGGGGATGATAACCAACAACCTATAGGGAAAACAATGGTTAATTGAAAGATCATAGCAAGTGTTGAAGATTGCTAGTCTTCAATAATCATAGGAACTGTTGATGTGGTGATTCTTGGTTTTGATTTCCAGGGAGGGCTGCAAGATATCTATGTTTGCACAAGGTCAGCAAGACGCAAGATGCACCCATTTTGAGTTCCACCATGAATTGGAACTCCTTGGGACCCCGCAGCACAACTCGCAACCAGATGGTTCTACCCGGTTGCCACATGGTTTCGGCAACCAGGATCTTCCAGAGCCGTGGTCATGGGTGGTCCGTAACGTAGATGAACCAGCTGAAGATTGCGGCCTTGCGGCCTCAATGTGTAGAATATGTGTTGGTAGTGCCTGAATGCAAAACGATAAGGAACAGACAAGAAAACAAAACGGATACATATATCATATATCGTTTGCTCAGCTCCTTCTTCATGACATATCCCGCCAAAGAATGGTGACAAAACATGGTACATCGCTCTATCTTCGGGACATCTTACTTTGCAGCTGCAAATTACAGCACAAGGCCATCATTGAAATCATCAAGCCACCGTGGTGTCCTGGTCATTCTCCCCATGTGGCGATCACCCCCATGACCTATCAACCACCACAGCAACCGCCCAAGGTGATCATCTTCGCCATTTTGCACACAGATCCAGGGCGCCACGGCGGTGAAGGGAGGGGGTGCTGGTTCCAGCCACTGGATGAGTTGGTGATCATCCACTTGGTGGGTTATGATTGCAGCTGGGTTGATATGTCACTTTGCTACCTTCGTGGCTTGGAAAGTTGATGTATGAAGTTCAACTATGCTTAGTAGTTGTTGACACTTTGAGAATTGGTCATGAATGATAACGCTTTGAGAATTGGTCAATAATTGTAACTATTGCAACTAAAACTCAAACGTATAAAATGACTGTAGTTACAACTAAGTGATAGCTTAGTTGCTTAACACCGCTTGGTCTGAGAAGTGGGAGGACCCCTTCTCACGAGCAGGGCCCCACTACTTGGAGGCGACCTCGAGCAGGACCTCCACTGGTTGATTTCAGCGGTAAAGGAACGATTCAGAACGGTTGAGGGCTTGAAGGGCTTCATGCTTATTGGATAACCATGAGCTGGTTGATGTTTATGGTGATCAATTGCAACTGCTGGAACCAGTTCATGTTTGTCAATGCTTCTGGATTCTGCGTATTGATCGTCAAAGTAATTGAAGTTGATGGTCATAGTCGCAATGGATCACCATGGAATCACAATGGCTATCAACATTAATAACAGCTTGGTGGGCGAAACCTTCTTGGTGGGATCGTTATATATCACAATGATTATCACGATTTGCATGCGGAAACTGCACCTGGTGGAAAGAACTTGGTGGGTGAACGACTGATTCTTGGTGAGCAAAGCAGTAGGAAGACGAGAAGAATCCATAAAGGAAGAGTGGTGAACTGTGATTACCAGCTCTACTGGCCAATACTGCTTGATAATTTCTTTGATGGTTAGAAACTAGCACACGTGGCTAATACAGGTTTATTACGAATATACGTTGTTCATACCTAACGATAGTGGCTAATATGGCGAACAATGATCAATGACAATTGGCCATTGATGATGCGGTTGTAGCCAAAGACGCTTCTTGAATCTTCCAACGAGCAGACAGGAATTGGCACCTGACGGGGGCTCCCAGCCTTCAGAAAGATTAGGTATGTGGCCAGTGTCCAGACTCATGTCCGCACCTGTGTCTATAGTATCGTCGTACAAGTGCCAAAAAATCATCAGTTTCTGACTCAACGAGATGGTTGCTGCTATTCTTTGAAGCACCAGTGTTAAGACTAAAAGCAAACAACCAATGGTCATCTTCATTGATACTACTGGTTTGGATTACTGGATGTTGTCAATGCTGCTGGAGTTATTGCTACTGCATGCCACTACGTGTAGTTGGTGGTGTAAGTCATTTTTTTCGATTTTCCTTCATATTTGAGATCGTTGGTTGGTTGACGACTTACCGTGCAAAACAGTTCCTTTCCATGATAAATGGCTCCTTTACCATGATGAAGCGTTCATTTAACCTGATAACCCGTTCAATGTTTACCATTGAACCCATGGTGATAGCTCAACTGATTAACAGTCTCAGTACCACATTATCAACCAATGATAAGTGGTTGATTTGCCATGTCATGTTGACCTTTCAGAACGGGTAGCCCAAGTAAAACACGTTGCTGACCCAGGCGCCAACTGGCCTTGCTGGCCGAGATGTGGGAATCCCAGATGTGGGAATGTGTAGATCGTTGATGCATGGGTCAAATGTGGGTTATGATGTCGATAGATGTGGGAATGTGTAGATCATTTACCCATGGGTCAAATATATGGATAGTGATGTCGGTTAAGAAAATTGGTAAATTATCAATTATTGACATATCAGCTATAATGATACTGTAAACCATGTCCCTACTTGTTGACGATGGTGAAACATTTGTGAATGATATTGGTTAATGATTGTCAGAATGGCTGTTAACAAGGGGGGCGATCCGACTGCTTATGATTGTTTCATTGGAATTGACCAATGGCTGTGATATTGCTTAATCATGCTTATAATCTTGGCTCATGGTAAATCACCGCAGCGGCTGCTTGGATACCAGTGAGACGATCTCCTCTTGGACTCGTTGCACTTGAGCATGTTGAACTATTTGGGAGCCATTTGTTTAGCCAGAAAGGCACCATGGTTGATACCACTAGAGTTTGACCAAGAACAATCAGCTTGCTGATTGTGCTAGAGAAGCAGCGGCTTTGCAACGGAACAGCCGAGACCAGTGATTCCCCAACACGGGGAACCACGAAGAGCCATAGCTCAGTACACAACTGTCATGTCGGTAAGCACGAGAAGAATCTCAACCTAAGGAGTCATGGCTGTTTGTACCAGAAAGGATAATTTCTGATGCTGCACGAGGGCCCCACCGTTTTTTCCATGTGGTGAATTTGCTGAGTACAATTGGGGTACGCAAGGGACTCTGAAGCACATCCTTGGCAGCATACTTCTCGGATTTTGTGTGCGTGGATGAGTCGGGTTCAAGACGGCCTTGTGTGTAAAGGTGAGTGGATTTCGTGCCCGCAGGTGAGTGCCCAACCTTAAAACTGAGAATGATAGTAGTAGTAGTAGTAGTAGTAGTAGTAGTAGTAGTAGTAGTAGTAGTAGTAGTAGTAGTAGTAGTAGTAGTAGCAGCAGCAGCAGTAGTAAATAGTGTTGTTGTTGTTGTTGTTGTTGTTGTTGTTGTTGTTGTTGCGGGAACTTTTACTCAATTGCAAACATCGCTTTGTTGCTGTGGTTTTTCCTGGGTCCCAGGTGGGGTCACTATGAAGGCCGCCAAGAGCTTTTTGATCTGGTGCAGCAGCTCAGCAGGCGCTTACGCAGCAACAATCGTGATTTCCACGGTTGACCCTGTCAGAAGGGTAACAGGAATCCCAAACAGCAATACTTGGGAACATGTTCACATGGGAATATATTGATCTTCTCACGTATGTCCATGATGCTAATGATATACTTGGGAATAGGTCTGTATTTGTGAGTACATTCATGTTATGTTAGTCGTAACATGGGACAAATTGAGAATCATAGTAATAATGGGTTAAGAGCTTAAAAACCAACATCAACCATTGATAAGGGAGCAACTTTACCATCTATTTCTGGGGGATCACCTTGGGAGGGTTACCTCCCTTCCCCATGATATGCTAGTTAGTATTTGTAAGGGTGCAGGCATACTTACGCATCGTGTTCTGAACATACAGACATGCACACACGCACACACACACATGCATAATTTTTGTCGTTGTCAATGGCGTCTTCTTATACTGAGAGCATACAGAGTTATATATGTAGTGGTTAACGCTTGACAGGGGTTGACATGAAACAGAACCAGCAATAGCCAACCATCAACCAACACCAACACCACGGTGATCACTGGATCCTTTGTAGAAAATATCAAGACACACTGTGACCATGTGGCAGGACTGTGGCCGCAGATGAAGAGAATGAGATTCTCGTCAAGGCCCGCAAAGAGGTAGAGGACTGAATCCGCCAATCTTGTGACAGTATTTGCGCAATGCGTGTTGGAACTTAGTGTCAATTGGACGGATGTGATCGTTCTTACCCTGAAGCCTGTTGTGGGATGGCTGGCGACGAGAACACGCTAGTGCAACAGGATTTTGATGAATCACAATTCACAATGATCTAAAATCTATGATCCATGTTGTCGTTGTGATTCGGATGATGGATTTTTCAAGCCACTCAGCAGTATCAGCTCGCAACGAGCTGGCACATCGAAATGTGAATCCATCGGATGGCCTTCATTGACTAACTCAGAATATCGTTGCTCAGCCTGGGCAGCCTGGGCAGCCTGGGCAGCCTGCAGGACTACTTCTGGAACGCGGATGTCAAGTTCTCGCTGCGGGCCCCATGGGCTTGGGCTGGTCCCGGTTGAGTCGTGGCTGGGTTTTTTTACGAATCTGGGGTGCTGAAGTTCATGAGGGATCCATGATTAAATGATGGCCAGGTATGGCCAAGTATGGCCAAGTACGGCCATGCGCAAATGGAATTATGTTCGATCACAGGTCTGAATATCCATGAGTCAATGACGGCCAAGTGAGAGTTGAACAGTGTTTGAGCGAGAAGCGAATGGGTGCGCAAAGACGCGACCAGAACTTGCTGGTGCACGTTGCGGACAACTCCTACTCCTTGAAGCCATGGGATATTTGTTCCCACTGGGTCGGGCTGCTCAGCATGAAAGGAAGGTCAGTTGGAGCTTGGAGCAGTTGCCCAAGCTCCCCGTGATGCTTGCACTTAGAAGATGAGTGCCGTTGTTGAACGGAAGTGGTTTTGACCCATGCTTTCAAGCAGTTCTGCAAGTTGCCCATCATCGGACACTCCCAACACCCAAAGTCCACCAAACATAAGATAGTTGGTAGTACTGAGTCAATTATCATTAATTATATAACCTTGAGGTCATCAGCTTTCAGGGGTTGACCCACTGGTGGGATCGCTGGAAGCCGGTGAAGCCGCAAATTGATCAACTGGCACCGGTAAATGAGAAATGGCCACCAACGTCCAGCCATCGTTCCCCAATGTATATCACTACATGGTTTCTGCGTTATCCAGTGGAAATCCCCTCTGAATCCACTTAATGTCACCAGGGTTTTCTCAGCTTAAGATTTCCCAGTGATTCAGTTTGGCCATTTCGACCAGTCTCAGATGTTTGGCCCCGTGATGAAACTTCCGGTGGCTTCCAGTGGGACACTGGCAGGGACAGATACACGTTGTGAACTCCTTAGCATGTGCGGACGCAATCATATGATTGCACCTGTTCACACCTTCGTTTTCTTGTGAGCATCATAGGATCAGTTGCATGCACGATGATTCGCGAGCAACCATAGTCAGCACACTGCCACTTATTGCATTGAACATACATGAATCTAGTAGGTGTAATTACTGTGTATGTTTTTGCATTTGTATATCAATTCTGTGTCTTTGCACATCTTCATATTTCTGCGTAGCCATGCTACATGTATACATACATATTTGCATCTACATATACAGCGACACAAGCCCACGGGTACGCTCAGCTACATCTGGTTCATTAGCCATTTCTAGTAATGAATTCCAACCATTTTTTGGGTCCTCTATGGCTTCAAAAACCACCATATAAACGTATCCACTAAAGTTAGATGTCAATGGTGGTTTATGAAGTCATAGAGGTATCCCAAGGTTTCCCTATGAAAGCCAAAGAAAATCCCAAGATTTCCCTATAAACATTCGCAAATAGACAAGATGAATCATGTACAGATCCAGCTCGGCAGTGTCTCGGCAGTGTTCCTTTGAGGCCAACGCGTTGTCCGAGGAGTTCTTCAAACAGGCCGCAGTGCAATGGGGGCAGCCATTTTGTCCACGATCAATGATTTTCATGAATCACATGGCAATCACTGATGAGTCATTAGAATCAATAGTCAACATCATCGATGAGTCACTAATGTGGTCACTAGAATCAATAGTCAACAAATAGTTGAGTCCAGTGCACAAAAAGTGATCCTCTCGGTGGTACCCGATGCCGTTGCACGGGAGATGGGTGCCCAGATGGCCACGCCTTGCCACGCCTTTCCAGGGAGATTTGGAACGCAACTACAAGCTGCCCATCCAGCCCTTGAACGACCGCAATCGTGCCAATGTCGCGCATGCTCAGGCAAATGACGGGCCAATGACATGCGGAGAGATTTTTGTAGCCAATAGAATTGAGATCCGTTGATAGTGGCGGTGATTACAATTCAGAAAGACATGTTGGTGTTGGATTGTAACATTTGATGACTAAAAAAACTGGAATGAATAGGGTATTTCACCGGTAACCATTGGTTGCAGGAGACAGAGTCAAGCAATGTGAACGATACAGTATAGCTGTCAATAATTACAGTATATATGTCATTCTTCTAACATAACTATTGTGGGCATTCCCTACGTGCATTGAGAGGAAGGGTATGAGTCAGAACGGGTTTGCCCACAAGTGTGTACCCCCAAAACTTGCAGTTTCCGTTGGCTGGTTGAGGGGTGCCACCGTGGCCAGGGCCATTGCCATGCCTGTGACTCACTATCACCAGGAACCAAAACCTCGACAGCTGCCCTGCTTTTGGCGGGGCCTTGATTGGCAATTTGCAGATTCGCATCACAAGTGATTGGTACCGATATTTCTTTTAACAAAACACATGATTTCAAACATTTCGATTTCTTCCCAAATGACTTTGGAACGTTTGGTTTCAACCTGCGCATATTTTTGGGGCTGGGCTGATGTTCTTCAATCACCGGTAACAGGCAGGTCCCTGTAGGCCCCACGGGGTCCGCACAGATCGTGAACATCCAACACATCATCGTGCCACAAACCAAGCTGCTGGTGCAGCTCATTCCAGAGCTGCGAAGCTGTCTGGGTCCCTGGAAGCGCTGGCGGAAGATGGTAGAGATGATGTTCGCTTTGGCGGATCAGATGGCAGAAAGGAACAAGTCTGTGAACTGGTCCGAGCATAGAGCTTTTGATAGAGTTCGAGTTGTATGATTTTGATGCTTCTCCGGAGCGGCATCTTCACCTTTCTGGTGTCCGTGGATGTTCAGGTGCGGACTCATGTGTAGGCTGGGCTGGCAGTGAGAGCACATCTCGCCAATAAATCAGTAGAGATCCAGTTGTTGATAGACCATCCACCCCACTGCCAGTGATTCTCAAGCTCCAGGTGGTGGATCAATCAACCAAAGAGCAATCCCCAGCCGGCCCTGCCCCTCGGTGCCCAGCAGCTTCCGAGGTAAACAGCACATGTGGCTCAACCTGTGGAGGTGAGCGAGCCCAGCGAGTTGCAGTTCCAGTTCTTGTGATCGAACAACGAGGGTAGCCATCATGTTGGATGGTTGGATGGTTGGATGGTTGGATGGTTGGATGGTTGATTGGTTGGGCCACCAAAAGTGGGTGGTTGGGTTGCTTTTGCCATGGAAAGCCAAGCCGTGGGATGATTGCGTCAGCAGCGAAGGTGGATTGTGAAGTGGAGAAGATCACGGCCAGACCATGAAGAGTTGCAGAGAGTGGGGGAGCCTGAGAAAAATCCACGCAGGGTGGTCGAATTGAATTGATTTATACTTATTTGGTGCTTAATTTGATAAACCGAGGGTTTTTGAGGGTTACGTTCATTGATGGATATCGGAGACAAGCTGAATTCATTGATGGTTATCGAATGGTTCATCCAAAACGTCAAACTGGGAACTTACCTCTTGGACTCCTCGGCGTTCCAAGGCCCATTGGGCCCATTCCGCCGTTCCAGTGCCATCGGCAGTGCCGCCTCAGGTACTGCTGGAAGTGAAGGCCATGCATGACGAAGACATTCCTGAGGAGCTGGGGCCCACCTTGGGGGCCCGGCCGTTGCGGGGGATCGCACGGTGGAGCATGCCTATGGATGTTTGAAGTACAGATTGGGGGGTTTCTCACACTCGAAAACCCCAAAAATGGATGGTTCATCATGAAAAATGGTTGATGTTGGATGATCTGGGGGTACCCCCATTTTGAGCAACCAGCATTTGAGGCTGCGTGTAACGATATGATGATTGCTGGTCCTGTCTTCCGCATGACTGGTGACCAGCGGTTTTTCTGGTGTGCCTTCATTCTCTCATAACCATTATGCAATCCGCGAACAAAGTTCTATGCCCCATGTCCCCTCATCTCGCTCCAATCGTTCCGTGATAGTTTTGAGCTTGCAAAAGTTTACGTTGACTCCATTGATGGTTGTTCATGAAGAAGTCACCAGCAGAAACAATTATCTATCAACCATCTCAGTTATCATCATCAACCATCAGCTGTCCTCCACCATTAACATCCATCAACCATCAAATGAACTTCGAACCATAAGTCATCATCAATGGATCACTTCAGCTCCAAACTCGAAGTGTTCTCATCTCCTGCTGATCCTGGTCAAGAACTGCTTGGTCATGAACTCATCCTGCTTGGTGTGTTCCCTGGTTGCCCCTGGTTGCCCCTGGTAGATCCTGGTTGATCCTGGTTGGTTCATGGTGTTTCCAGGACGAGATCCGGGCCCTTGAGAACCCGGACTTGGAGGAGTCCACCACCATGGCGGACCACAACGCGCGCAAGCAGGTCACGCGGCGCATGTCCGTGCGCTCCGTGCGCTCTGTGGTGGAGTTGGCTTCGCCCTTGGACTGAGCGCTGGGATCTGGTCTGGGAAGGCAAGGGGTGCGCCGCTGGGAGGTGCGGGTTGGGTCACAGTTCGCATCGTCTTGGGACCGTTTGCTGAAGAATTTTCAATCTAGTCAGTTCACAACCAACATTTTAGGTTTCAATCTCATGAGAGTGCAGGAACGGGGTCACATGTTTCATGTTGAGCAGTTCTGAATGATTGTGGTTTGAGCATTGGCACACCGGCACCAGCTCGTTTGCTGGCAAAGATTGGTTGGAATATAGGAAGCCTTCAATAACGAAGAGCTTTGCCACAAGCATCGCTAGATTTCCAACCCTTCTGAGCCTGAGTTAATGACTCACCTGTAAGTTGAAAAGGACTTTCAGGTTGTGAGTTCGCGGTCTCAAAACATGGAGATCCAGCTCTTGTTGCAAAAGATTGGCTGCGATTCTGAAGTGCATCGAAACAAAGGTCACCTCATTCTGTCCGTTTCCGAAGGTCTGAGAGGCTAGAGGTTTGCGTTGACATTTACATCAGCAATTCTGCTGGTTGGCTTCATCGCATGTCGCATCCCTGCCGAGCGGAGGTGAACATATTCTTGATATTTAGGGCTCCTTGCCTGTCGCTATCAACCGTGACATCGGAAGGGCCCGTGCTTCCAACTAGTTCGAAACTTGTTTGAATAACCATCCATCTCTAGTGATGGCTACTGTTGGTCAATCAGCATTCTGATGCTGAAGAAGTCCATGTTTGAATGGCCCCCATTATTTGGATGTCGTTCAACTGGTGGACTTCCTTGATTTCGCCGAACACGCTTGAGCAATTGAGTTGCAATCTTGAGATTTGTTCCGCAACCATTCAGAACCATTTTTCAACCCTTAGAATCCATAGAACCACTATTAAGCAATCATGTCATTGACCAATCATTGTTCAACCCCCTATGACCACCCCAAAACTCTCATCATCTGCTGCTGTCGTCTCTGGTTTTGTCTCTACCGCTGTGTAACACCACGACTGGTGATGGATCCTTGAGGTGGGAGGTCGCAGAGCTTCAATCCTTTCCCATCGTGGAGAGAATGTTTGCCCATTTTCAGTATCAAAATACAATGAACGGGTTGTAGTAGCTTATTCTGCGTGGTTTTTGTTGAACATTTTGGGGGATTCTTTAGTTTCCATTCTAGAACGTCCTTATTGAATCTGAGTGACAGATCTTTCAACCAAGAGTCTTGATGCTTTGTGAGAACGGATCACTTGTGCGGCTCAGATGTCAGCATGTGTAGTTTCTTGAATCGAAGCCTTTGTCAAAAACATGGCCACAGCTCCTAGATTCAGAGTGACAGGAAGGAAACCATGAACCCAAAAGAGACTCCGGCTGCATCGTAAGATTGTTGGATAGCCAGCTGTTCCCAGCTGTTTCTCGTTCCCCTGGTGGGATGGAACAACAGCAATGGATCCACTGCAGAGGACGGTTACATAGAAAGAAGTCACTCAAAGTGACAAGACACGCGTCAAAACAATTTACCAATTATAGTCATTTGATGATATGATCAACTGGCAGCGAAATGGAACCAACCAACTTACCAACCAGCTAACCAACCAAGCAACCAACCAGTTGTAGTTGGTATATCCCTAAAATTGTTGCTTATGAAGGCTTATTAACTAACCAACCAACCAAGCAACCAAGCAACCAAGCAACCAAGCAACCAAGCAACCAACCAAGCAAGCAACCAAGCAACCAACCAAGCAAGCAACCTACCAACCAACCAAGCAAGCAACCAACCAAGCAACCAATAAGACTTGTAGTTTGATTTTTTCAGAGCTCCGCTACAGCCATGTCTCCCTTGGATACTGACACTGTCTTGCGCTCAGGGCCTGGGAAGGCCGAGATATGGTGTTCCAATGCGGCTGTTGGTGGTACTCTCTAACGAGCAGAACGCCATGTGCCCCCGCGATTCTGAAGAAACATATCGTTTTTTAACCTTTGTCATTGGCTTCACACATTGAAACGGCATCTTGAACTTTATTCATCATAAACCATCGTAAACCCCACACGTTGAGAATCTTTTCAAAGGCAAAGCTTGAAGTTGGAGTATGCCGACAGCCCGGAAACCGGAGGTCAAAATGTAGCTGAATGGGTAACGATGATTCATATTGGTGAACTAGTCATGGTCAGAAAGGGTTGGCAACTTCATCATTTGGCTTTAGTATTCAACCAGTGACCAACCATACCATTACCAACCATGGTAATATGTAATGGTCAACGATGGGTCAACCCTAGCTAGGAAAGGTTTTCCTAGTACATCTCCCAGAGGATCCAGGTCAGACTCTGAATGATGATGATGATGATGATGATGATGATGATGATGATGATGATGATGATGATGACGATGACGATGACGATGATGATGATGATGATGATGATGATGGCTTTACCAACAAATCCTGGCGATGTCATTTGTCAGTTCAAAAGAGTTGGGAGTAAAGGATATCACGTTGGTGACAATTATCAGTTCATGTTTATCCAAGCATGTATTCTGGAAACTGTCACACAACCCAGTTCTGACCACTATTTCAATGAGTAAGAGTGGTTGGTTGCCACTGGTTTCGATGCTAGTTGTTGTTGATCGTGGGTGATGGAGGGTTTTCTATCTCTTGGCCGATCAGGTGTTCTTGACGTATGCTATTCAATGGTATTCACTATTGTTACGTTCCTGTTATTGTTTGTGGGTTCTATGATCGCCAAGCACGCTGCTTCACACACCCATGTTTGTAATTGCTCCTTTGCCTGTGGACATATGATACATTGCTACAGAATATTCTACAATGCAGATTGGCAGATTGTATAGTTTATACATGTATATGTGTTTGTCAAAAAAATGGGAATCCCGAAGTTATGGCTCGTTTATCAAGGAAACTGATTCGTTCAGTAGAAAGGGTGGCAACTGGGGGTAGCCTCAGCTATTAAGAAACCACCATATAATAGTTGTTTAACCATTTTTTTGTTAGTTACCCCCTATCATTACTCATTTATCATAGCCACCAAGTTGGTTACCCTGATAATTCATTATATAGAATCTCCGCACAAAAAACACATTGGCTTATCAATCTACCGCCCTTATATTGTTGGCATCTCCACTACGACTGTTGCCTATTGTCCCCTATAAAGCACATAATTCTCTGTAAACCATATAATCCCCTATAATTAACCATTGTTGCTGGTTATCCCCCATAGCTAAACATGATGATCCACCGACAAACCACCAGTGACGACACGAAAAAATCCCATCACCTGTCTCGCCTTAGCGCTTTCAGGCCTCAAAGACCACCTGGAGTGCCATGATCTCCAAGGAGGAGAGATCCAGGGGACACTGCGAATGGTTGAAAGAATTGGGGCAACAACTAAGATGGCTATGGGTCAATATTAACCAACCAATAATGGTGGATGATGACCAACAATCGTAAGGGAAACACTGGTTAATGACAGGGGAGCCAGGTGTACGGGGTTTTGACCCACAGCCAGATGATTCGGTAGACTAATTCAATGATCCCATTATCATTAGTGATTTGTAATTCCTGATAATGGTCATTGTTAGCGTAACTAATGATAATTTTGATCAACGATTGGTGAACGACAATGACCATCATGAGAATGGTAGATATAGATGGCTAATGATGACAATTAAATGGCTAATTAATGAGAATTGTGATGATTGATCACTGATGATTAACCAAATGGCTATTTGTTTGATTGGTCAATGATGATGATTATTGAAGAGTAAATATTACATTAATAGCTAACGATGATAACTGAAAATGGCAAATGCAAGATGATTAATGATAGCGCTTCATGATAATGTTGACATATGACTATCGTGGTTATTGATAATGGTTCATATTGCTTAATAATGGTTCATAGTGGTTGATGATGATTACATTATATAATTGTAGTGGTTACACAGGTCGTAACGGTTATATAATCATGTTTATATAAATGACTCCAATGTTTAATTGATCATGGTTTCAAACATGGTCAATCCATTTGTTGGTTAATGTTGGTTGGTTGATTATAGAATATTGATGAATATTTTTCCCCGATCGTGGTGACCAGTCATGGGTAATAATGGTCAACAACAGCTGCTTAATCTCAAATGGTTTAGTAGTGAGTAATGGTTGTCAATGCTTATTTAACTGTTCATGATGGTGGTTATTTAATTGTTGAACAATTGCTATTGATGGTCATGGTGGTCAGTCTTGGTCAATAGGCTATTGTGGTTGATATTGGTTGCTAAGTCAATAGCTAATGGTTAATCCGCTGGCTAATGGTCCATAAGTAATAGGGAATACTAGATTGCAATGGATCATATGATGATGCGTCAAGAATGATGCGGGTAATCATATGTGGTCAAGCATGATGTGGGCAGTTGTTGGCCAACGTATTGTTGGTTTGGTTATCATTCATCATGAATGCGATCAACCATACTGTTGGTTGACCGCTTTAAAGGGGCTACCGGTCGAAGACTCATGGATGACAATGTTCTGAAAGGTGAATGGTAAGTGATGGTTCATCATGGTTGATGAGCCGATTCAAACAAGGAATCAATGTAGTATCATCAGTGTCGGCTACTATCACTGATGGTTAGCAAGCAACAAATTCCAACAAGATCGAAGCAATGGTTGGTTGATGATTGGCTACTTAGTCATATGAGATCAGCTCGAGATATGCCGATTTCAAGCAGTGTCACCCAGCGGCTGACTGGTACACGTCAAGCAGTCGCTGGTTGGAACCCAGCTTGGTCCATGGCACCTGATTGGTAATCCATGCAAGGGATTCCCCATGGAAGTCGCGTAGACTAATCATATCCAACAACACCCAATCAGACAACGGCAATGTGGATATGATATCTTCCCGTTTTCAAAATTCCTCATTTCTGTTTTCCAATGGTTGGAAGGCAACACTGAATCGCTGGGTGCCGAGTCTTGACTCCTCGATTGACCTACTGTATGGAGCCCCATGCATTGACTGTGCTACCCCAAGTCATCCAGTTTTCCTGCAGGAAACCAGGGAACCACCATCAATTACGGCAAACCAACCATCTTCCTCCTGAGAACCACCATAAATCATGGTAAGGGAAGCAGTTTCCTGGGAATCAACATCAGCCGTCATCAGCAAGCATCCAAAACTCAAAAACCATCATATGATAGATGGCTTCCAGCAGCAACCATCCACAGCTATCAGGTTGGTTTCGTTGATCCATGGTAAACCAACCTGATTTCGTTCATGGAAAACCACGATGACTCACCAACCATTAGCCATTCATCAACCATAAATTACCAAAGCCTGGGAATCAACGCATCCACAACTCCCATCGCTGCGCCAGGAGGCCTGGCTTCCCCAAGAGTTGAAGGCAGAGGACGCCAGCAGCTCAGTTTGGGGCGTCAACCATATGCCGTGGTTAACTCATATCATGGACCGTTCTTCAACCATCAATTTTCGCCCATGATTGTTGTTGTTCACGACTATTAATCACCACTATCAACCACTATTAGCCATGAATTAGCCTTTGTTAAGCCAACTTGAACCGCAAACTGGTTGTGGTTTCTTGGTGAGCAACTTTGTTGTCGGCCCTAGGAACCACTGCGGTGGAAGCTGCTCATCGTGGTCATCGACTGCAGCTACGGGCCTCGGTTACACAACCCACCCAGGTGAGAGCTGAACATGGCAAGGGACGACCTGGGATGGTTGGGCCATCGCTGTCATTTCGAAGGGGCAGAGGTTGGGAACTACCAGGAGAGGCCAGTAACTACTTGGTGTCAGTAGTTGTTAACAGCAAGCTGCTTGACCATGATGAAGGCTTGATGTTTGCGTGCGGCTGATTGATGGTAGTCATGGTGACTACTTCTGGTGATTAACAATGCCTCAGAAGGTTCCTTGCCAACCAGGGCTCAGTCCAGCTGTTGGTTGGCAGCTGTTGCGAACAGTTTCCGAATGTGGGTTGAAGCACCGGCTTGGTATAGGAAAACCAGCGCCAAGAATGTGGTGCGTGTTTCTGCCTATATGTTGGTTCAATCCAGGGTGTCCTAAATCCATCCATGGTATTGCTCAGTGGTTGCTTTTTGTCAGCATCAATCTTAGCTGTCGTGTCCTGGGAATTGTCGTACACTGCAACACGTCGAGGGATTCCCTACATGTTATGAAGCAACATGCATGAATTCTGGAATCCTCAAGCCCACTACTATGCCACATTCTGACCAGTGGATCTCTAGACATTTTGGTCTACGTTAGAAGGAATCCAGAACTATATGTAGACTTATGCACACATAAACAGATATTTATATGCACACATTTCTAAACGTGTCAGCACTATACATATATACATGTCTATATGATACATATATAGTGACGGACAATCACTTAGAAAATATTTTGGAAATTGGTCTTCTTAAAACGTCCCCGGGGAGCTATCTTCTTAGTGTAGCACATAGAAGATGTGCAAAACAAAAGAAATCTTGACACTTAGAACATCCTGATATGTATATGTACATATATGCATTCATTGTATATAATATATATATATATATATAAATATCTATAATAGTAATAAATAATATCAAATGAATAGATCTATTTAACTACATATTTACATATACACAGTGATTGTCCAGCTTTCTATGCATATGCGTACAAATAGATGAATATAAATATATGGAATACATACATATATATATATATACATATAAATATAAAGATATATGCTATGCTTATATCTATGTATTGATGTACTGGTTAATAGGTTGCCGTTTGGATGGACATTTCTGGATGTTTGAACCTTCTTGGTCATTCCAGCCACGTCGCATTGAGAGGGATTGCTTGATCTCACAAGGAAAAGGAATCACAAGAGTGTCATGCAAGAGTGTCATAGCGTACAACTGATGTTCTAAGTGTGTGGATGCAACTAAATATCAATAGATTCAAAGTAAAGAGTGCCTTACAAGCCAGAGTGTCAAATCAAGATAGTTTCTTACAAAAGTGTCATGCCTAGAGTTTCTTGTCCCGAGTGTTCCACAAGATTAAGAGCGTCATAGCATACAACAGATGTTCTAAGTGTGTGGCTGCAGCTATGTCAATAGATTCAGAAGTAAAAGAGTGCCGTAGAAAAGGGCCCCAGTGTCTTGAAACAGTGTCAAATCAAGATTGTGTTACACGAGTGTCATGTCCAGAATTTCTTGTCCAGAGTGTTTCACGAGATTAAGAGTGTTTAAGAGTGTCATAGCATGCAACTGACGTTCAAAGTGTGTGGCTCTGCAGCTAAATCAATGGACTCACAAGTAAAAGAGTGCCTGACGAAAGCACCCCAGTGCTTTACAAGTGTGTCAAATCAAGACTGTCTTACACGCGTGTCATGCCTAGAATTTCTTGTCCCGAGTGTTCCACAAGATTAAGAGTGTCATAGCATACAACTGATGTTCTACGTGTGTGGCTTGTGAAGCTATATCAATAGATTCAAAAGTAAAAGAGTGCCTTCCAAGCCAGAGTGTCAAATCAAGATAGTTTCTTACAAAAGTGTCATGCCTAGAGTTTCTTGTCCAGAGTGTTCCACAAGATTAAGAGTGTCATAGCATACAACTGACGTTCAAAGTGTGTGGCTCTGCAGCTAAATCAATTGACTCACAAGTAAAAGAGTGCCTGACGAAAGCACCCCAGTGCTTTACAAGTGTGTCAAATCAAGACTGTCTTACACGAGTGTCATGCCTAGAATTTCTTGTCCCGAGTGTTCCACAAGATTAAGAGTGTCATAGCATACAACTGATGTTCTAAGTGTGTGGCTTGTGAAGCTATATCAATAGATTCAAAAGTAAAAGAGTGCCTTCCAAGCCAGAGTGTCAAATCAAGATAGTTTCTTACAAAAGTGTCATGCCTAGAGTTTCTTGTCCAGAGTGTTCCACAAGATTAAGAGTGTCATAGCATACGACAGATGTTCTAAGTGTGTGGCCCCTGCAGCTAAATCAATTGACTCACAAGCTGTGGCGTCTGTGCCTTGTTTGCGCAACAATGCTACATTACAGAGAAGAACGCTCAGCAGGTGGGTGCCCTTTCTTTCCGGAATCTCCAATTTCTGGGTGTTTCTTGGGTAGTCGTGGGAATCACATGTAGCCTCAGCATTTCAAAATCAGTACGCCACGGTGGCGTGTTTCACAATATCTATTGGACGGCAGCGGCCTCAGCAATTGGGTAAATAGAATGTAAATATTATTTTGAAAATATTCGTTGTAGCAATTGTAGCGCGAAGAGCTGCTTCCATCTTGGCAATCGCGTTCGTGGAACGAGCATTAGTCGAGGACATTCGGCCAGTGGTGGATGTTCTATTTCCTGGAACTTCTTGGCGAGTGTTCTTGCAGGATCCCAGCTCGCAATTGGCGATAGCTTGCATGGCAGAGATGACGCGTTGGTCAATGACCATGACTTTTATGAGGCCATGATGGCAATCCGCTTCGCAACTTCGTGGAGCCAGTCACGAAATGAATTACGTGGACAATTACGTGGACTTCGTGCAGACGGTCTGGAGCGCGTGGTCAGTTCCAGGAAGAGAACTACCTTGACTTCGTCCAGACGGTCTACGACAAGGCTCCGAATTCCAGATGGTTCATCATGAACATGGCGGAGGAGGTCAGAAGTGAGGATCAATCGCCGCGCGGTTTCTAGTGGTCACTTTTGTGGTTATACTCACGATGGCTTCCGGATTCACAATTGGTGAACATGACCATAGTGACTTTAACCAAAATACGCGGGTTCATACTACAAGCGCCCTTGTCCCGCCAGCCGCGAAACTTCGAATTGTGACGGACTTTGTTTGGGGCGCCCATGATTTATTCATGTTTGATTTGCCAAAGCGCCGCGTTTAGCTTATGTCATTCTGGCCAAGTCGGCTTCCATGTCCCGGTATTTAATATTGATACGCCGCATTTAGCTCTTGTAAGTAAAGCCCAGCCCTCAAATTGGAATAAGAGCTTGTGAGTAAAACTCGCCTTTTTGGATTGCTGCTGCAGGCATGTAGCGCACAAAGGCCGCGCGTCGCGTGGCGAAAAAGAATAGCCCACTTGGTCTTAATTGGTTCTGTTCTATGGATTGTGTAATTATGGTATGTCCTGGTGCATTGAAATTACGCTCCATTCATTTTTGGTTTGCTTACTAATTATAAATGCTAGTGTCGGCCAAGGAGGAACTTGGAGGTTGAGGGTTTGTCAACCTCATTGTTTGCTCTTGGTATTTCTTGGTATCAGAGGTGGTTTGGCATCCTTGAGAACGTCAAAGCTCTCCTATCCACGAAGATGCGCCCGCTTTTCTTGCTCCTCCTCCAGGACCGGGGGTTCAAAGGCTAAGCCAAGAATATGTTTCCATCATGTTGATTGGCCAGGAATTTGCGGAGATGGGTATGGACCTATATTGGTCTTCTACTACGGGGAAGATGGTTGGGGTCCAAGCCCAGAACTTAGAACCATGCATCGTGAGCCGCAGCCTTTCGTGTTCGTCCATCCTTTCATCAGGTCCTCCGTCCATGGGTGTTCCTTGTGGCAGTGAAGTCTGAACGTCGCGCAGAGCTGATGAAGGACTGAACAAGATTTGATCGGAACTTCATTTGATTAGCGTCGTTGTCGGGTGAAGGACTTCCCGGTGATGTCGTCCCACGAGATGCAGACTGCGCCGCTAGGGGTGTGGAATCCTATGGGAAGGCCTCGGCTTTCCGCATGGTTGCAGGACAAGCAGACAGAGTCCGACCAAAGGCGCTTGAAGGCACTTGGAAACATGGTGTATCCAAAATGCGCAACTTTGGGAATCAACATCATCGCTCACCAACTTACGTAGAGCGAGTCTGGAAGAATTGCAAAAATTCAAACTTTAATTTAATCTTGATTCAGCTGAAAAGGCTTCAGCTGGCTGACCAATCCTGTGCGACCTAGCTTTACGCGCTGGAGCGGCGACAAGTTCAAAGTGGTCGTGAAATTTTTGCGTTTTGCCCTTGATTCTTCTTGAGATGCTTCAGATGGGATCAGCATTCAGCAGCGGAATCTTCATTTCACCCGCAGCCATTTTTTGAACCATGTCGGATTCAGCATCAAAGCGTCGACGTACTGAGACTGGCCCTGAGACTCAGTGTCAGGCCGGATGGAAACATGCGTTCACACACATATGATTCAAAAAGGCAATTGAGTGACACTCAACTCATGAGCAATCTTTGGTGGATGTGACTTCAGGTTGGAACGGCGCACGACCGCGCCCACGGGGTTTGCAATGATGATGATCCGGCTTGGGCCTCAGTCATGTTTGCTTCTTTGTGGGAAGGCAACATGGATTGCGCCGCTGATTTGCCACCTTGAATTCAATTCGCTCAACAAGTCAAGTGCCTGGTAGGTCCTTCGTGATGTTGAGAAGCCAGTTGAGATGAAACCTGATGAAGAGGCCGGGGCATTCGCGTTTAAGTTGCCATGCGCAAGCTTAGATTGTTGAGGTCCTCGATGACACCCAACAAGATCCCTGGGGTTTTCAAACCGACTCTGAAGACTCTGGAGAGGCCAGTTTGAAAGACATTCCAAGTTTGAGTTTCAGTGCGGTGGATATCAAGCCTAAGCCAATTGGTGAGTTCAATCATGGATTGCATTCCTGACAGGAAGGCAAGCTGCCAAAGGACATCGAGGCTGAATATATGAAGGCGAAGGAAGAGGCCAAGAAGAAGGCTTCCAAGGCTTGGATGCTCCGTGTTTTGAATGCCTCGAGCCTGAAGACTTTGGGTCGGGCATACTGTCAGGTTTCACTATTATATATCACCCCCGACAAGCAACAAAAGATTGAAACATCGGTTCAAGCATTCGCACGAAGTTGAACTAGTGAAGTTTTTTCAGATGATCATGTGTTGGGTTGACGAGCTGCTGACTGACAGGTGTTGAGTCCGACCCCAAAGGTCAAGGTCAAACTGCGCCTTCCAGGACCGGTGTCACGTCCCCCATGAAATGGATTTGTTTCTTTTTGATTCTTTGCGCAGGAATGTTGCCCAGGGAGGACAAGACCTGAGACCTAGGCTTGCTGGGATCACGCGGCTCTTTTCAAGTGATTCGTGAATGATCAATTCTGAGATGAAACGTGACCACTGTTTGGCATAACGCCGCGGTGTCATTCCCTTTTTGAGTCTCAAACAGTACATGTATGTCCATCTAGAATCACGTCAGTAGTTCATGGCAGCCTTATGATGCTAAGATCATTCGAGTATTGCGCTGAATGTCAAATGTTAGGTGGCCGAACCACGGATGTCCTTAGCAGACATGATGTTGAGCGTGCGCGGGCAATTGCTCAAGAATTTGCAAGGAATTGCAAGAAGTAGCAATTGCTCCAATATTTGGATTCTAGGTTCAAGGCTGAGAAAAACTTCTTGGCTCCAACTTCTCAAAAGTCTAGCCTCAAGGCCGAGAAAAACTTGGATTCAAAACCCGGAAGAACTTCTTGAATCAAACCTCTTTTGAATCCTACCCCTTGGGTCCCAAAATTTGCATTTGGATCTGAACCTAGACCTTCGAATCTGATGCGCTTAGGGCAGGGTGGGATAGGAATTTTAATTTTGAAAAGATGCAAAAACTTGTAGCGTTTCATCGCTAAAACCGCTGTAAACTGAAGATCTAAAAGGCGAAAATAATGTACATGCTTGAACATTGATTTTCACATGGAGGTCTCAGGGGGATATGTGCAGACTTATGCATGTATATAAACATATTTATATATATGTAATTTTTTTTTCGAAAATGATTGAATTTCAATTTGTCAGAATGAAAACAAATGAACATATTTGCGTATCGATTTCTTTATTGTTGGTCTATACACGTACATACCGTTTATTGATATTTTGTCGTTCAATATTTTGATGTATTTTGAAAAAATGAATATCAAAAAGCAATTAAATATATATAAGGAAATATAAAGGAAAGTCAAAAACAAATTGACAAATTTCAATAAATATCTATATATATATTTATATATATACAATTTTTTTGTAAATATTTAAATATAGATAAATATATATATATATATAGACCCATATATATATATATATGTATATATTGATTGATATATATATATATATATATATAAATTCAAATATAAATATATATATATATAAATATATATATATATATTTAAATATATAAATGTATTTAGATATGTTCCAATATTTCAATAAGTCTGTAAGTAAATATTCATATACGTATATATTCAAACAAATATGCAAAATTTCATTATGGATATATGTATAAATTGAAAGCCTTATTTTGAATTGGAATGTACGTGTCTATATTCATACATCAATTTCTGTTCGCTCCAAACAATTTGGCGCAGCCCCTGGCGCTGGTTGCCAGGTCCATTCGCGCCCTGAAAGCGAAGTTGGCTGCGGCGTTGGGCATCGAGGCTTCCAAAGCAGAGCTTCAGCCCTGGAAGTGAGCAGAGGTGCAAGTGGTGGTTCTAGGCGAACTAATGGGGTGAATTAGCGGTGGATTCAGGGTTCATTACGGTTTCTAAAGGTCAAGCATGAATTTTTGTTGCAGTTGAAATTGTTGATGCGAATGACTCTTAATCATTTGATGCTATTGGATTAGAAATAGTTGGCAATATTGGTTGCCAGGACAGAATCGATTCCAGCAATAAAAACGTGATGATACTAGTGATTAGCAGTTGATATTTTTCTGATTAACGTCAATAGGGAATGAATCAAGTGTAGAACAAATCAAACCCAAGGGAACCCCAAGAACAACATGATCACAATGATTGACAGCCAAACAGTGACCAACGCCCGTTTAGAACATAGAAAATGAACAAATATTTTTCTTCCAGTGATCCTTGCCATGGCATAACATAGTGAGGCGCAGAAATACATTCTTGAAATGCAAATCAACCAGGCTCGCCAACCCGCATAACCATCCCGCACAACAAACTCACAAAGCCAATTCACACAACCAATTCACAGAACTAACCCACACAACCAATTCACACAACCATTTGACATAGCTTACCCACACAACCAACTCACATAACCAACTCACACAACCAACTCACATCACTGACCCACACAACCAGCTCACAAAACCAACTCACACAACCAACTTACATAATTAACCCGTGCAACCAATTCACAAAACCATTTCACATAACTTGGTTCATGGTACGCATGCACTTGGCCGTTGCGTTGGTTGTGTGGGTTGATTCTGGCATTCTATCTGACATATATGTATACTTCTGGCAGTCTTTCTGGCAGCCTATCTGGCAATTACTTCTGGTTTACGTCTCTGGCAGTCTTTCTGGCAGCCTATCTGGCGTTTACTTGTGGCGCATACTTCTGGCATATCTTCTGACATTCTATCTGCGAAATATTTCTGGCATTCTATCTGACATGTATTCTGGCATTAACTTCTGAGGTCCAGCGGTGCACACTGCCCTCGGACACTGGCGGTTGGTGCGCGCGGCGCTCCGACATTGGCCGTTGAGGTGTAGCGGTGTTCGCTGAAATCGGACACCGGCGGTTGAGGTCCATCGGTGCTTAGCTCGGACATTGGCGGTCCAGCGGTGTTTATTAGTGTGCTCGGACATTGGCGGTTGAGGTCCTGCGGTGCACACTGCGATCGGACATGGTCCAGCGGTGCTCGCTGAGCTCGGACATTGGCGGTCCAGCGGTGCTCAGAGCTCGGACATTGCCGTTTGAGGTCCAGCGGTGCTCACTGCGATCGGACATGGTCCAGCGGTGCTCACTGAGATCGGACAGTGGCGGTTGAGGTCCAGCAATGCTCATTGCGATCGGACAAGGAAGGAAGCAGGGAGGGAAGGAAGGAGTGCTCTGAGAAAACGTAACAACCCGTACGTGACAGGTGAGGAATGATATTTGCTAATCATGATGAACAAGGAAAAAACATTAGTTGTAAGGCACATCAACACAACATGTTGACATTAGGTTTTCGAGTCAAGCGAACATTCACTAGTCACGCGCCCAAACCGGAAATGAACAAAAATCAGTTGGTACAACAGTTCATCATTATTAAGTCTTAACAACTATTAGCAATTAACAAACCACACCAAACTAGGAATAACAATTAGCTAGTAGCGCCCAAATTCATAGTGGTTAACAATGGTATTACGGTAGTTGCCACGGAATTTGCCAGGGATAACCCAGGTAGTTGCTTATTCACAATCAGCAGCAGCAATCAAGCAACTACCATACAAAGTACCCCGTGGTTCTAAGTTGGTTTGTAACCCCCCTGAAAATGGCGTTTGTTTTACATCATCGACTACATAGGAGTGCTCAAAAATAGTTGGTTTCCTATTTGAAACGGTTAATAAACTGGATGATCTGGGGGGTCCCCTATGAATAAAAAAACGCCCATACAGTTGGTGTATCTTTTCTTGTCAAGAAACATTTTATAAACCACGGCAGTTGCTCGACAATTGTTGCACACAGGTAAATGGCTATGGGTCAATACCCTGTACCCCTGGTTCCCCATCATTTACCATCGTTTTCCCTATGATTGTTGGTTGTTATCCTGCATCAAATTGTTGATCAAAACCCTACCCACATTCATATCTACCATGAATCAAACAACTACCATACAACGTCGTACCCCCTAATTACAAACTGGCTTATGACCCACCTAAACTAACCAACTATAAGAGCAACATAAATCTCAAGTTCCATCTCTATTGTCTGTTGTTACCATAAATCAAGCAACTCCCTTAGCTGTTCCCGGTCATTTCACCAAGAACCGAACCTTCTCCGAGCGCCAGGCCCAATCGAAACTCACGGGTTCCAGTGGAGCTCAGGCAGTTTCCGTTTCGGGCGTCCGGTGCAAGGAGGGCGAGGGGTGCTGGCAGCTGATGAAACGGTTCAGAAACAAGGTTAGAGGACGTGAGTGATGGTTACTAATGGTGAATAATGGTGTTAATGCTGGTTCATAATAAGGTTTGATGTTTGAACATGGTGAATGACTCTAGGATATTTTTTTGCGTTTGTAAGGTTAATGTTTTCATAATGATTAGTAATTGGCAATAATTATTGATAATTAGTTTGGTAGCTCATGGGTTGATAACAATTTGGTAACGTAAAAATCACATTGTTGTAATCATCATGGTTAATAATTTGGGAACTTTTTCATCAGGATTATAGTTCTAATGAGGGTTGTTGATGATGACGGTTGATACTTTCGTAACTTATTGGTTATATGGTTGTCATTATCATGATTATTAGTCGTTATCAATAGTTGGTAATTGCTGTTTACGGATTAGTTAATTCTGATTGGTGAGTTAATGACACAGTATTGGTGGCCATTATATAATCATGAGTAAGATTGGTTAGTTGATGGTTAATGACGGTTAGTTCCTAGTTAATCACGGCTAGTACTGCTCAATCATGGTGAATTCGATATATACCAGATGGTCAATAAGTGTTAAGACTAGTTAGTGGATGGTTAGTTAATGCATAAGTCTGGTTGTATGATGGTTCATGCTGGTTAACGATGACAAATACACGTTAATGATGTGGTGGTTTATGATAATGGCTTCAACGGCATTGGTGGTAACCATTAAGGGGTTGGTGTTGGGGTGCCTAGGTGATTCTTCAGATATCATCCCGAGAAAAATCCGATGTCCAATATTTTTGAGTGCAAACATTGCAGGGTATCCCAGACCACCACTACCAGTTCAAAGGCTTTCTCTGAGCAGGGATTGATAGCTGCTTGAAGCAACGCTCTCTGAAAGGTCCTTTACAACATCTTTCACTGTGGTTCACAGGGAAAATCTACGTTGGAACCCCCTTAACGACCCAGTTACTTGTGGTTTCCGGTCTGTCGATTTTCCCAGAAAAACCAAGCAACGAAAGCCCCCAGATTTCCTGATTTCCTCAAGGTTTTTCTAATGCCTATCTACCCGAAGGAGAATCCACCACCAACGACGGGGAGTCGAATCTGTGTTCAGGCGGCGTCTGCACAAGCCATCCTGACTGGGGTGGAGGGGCCGAAGCGACATCTTCTGGAGCAGGCCAAGTGGAACACTTGGGGTTGGTGGGTCGATCCTGAGATGATGTAATTCGCTGGGCAACTTTGAGATGGATGTTTCTCAAACCATAGTGGACCCCCAAATCATCCTTTCTGGGCCACTTGTAGTATTGAATTTATATAAACCAACCATTTTATGTGGTTCCCTATTTTCAGAAACCACCCAGATGATTTGCCTGTCCAAGAGCGCCGGATTTTCTGCCGCGTCCAGGATGATGACCTTTGCAAGTTCTGGGACCGAGTGCGGCAGCTCAGATTGGTCAGGCCATGGTCCACCAGGTTGGCATGTGGGCCAAACGGCTGGCCGCATATCGCTTTGGAAAAAAACAAACAAATAAGCCATTACTAGGAAGATATTGACCAGTATTGTTTTTTTCGTCATTATCAAGTATTGGCCATCATTATAGTATCAATTCTTAGCACTTATTTGACCATTCTTAGCCATTAAACACTTTTTTGCCAGATTGGCATTTGACCATTCTTTGATCATTCCTAGTCATTATGGCCCATTATTTTAATTGTTCTTTGCCATTCCTAGACATTATTTGATCATTATTAGCTATTAATTGACTGGTTGGTGGATTGAAACACTCTTTATTTTCCTTAGTACTAGTAAAGGGTCGGTTGGTTGACTGATATTTTTCACAGGGGTGGTTCAACCACCAAGCACTTCATCACTTTTAGCCATTATGACCCATGACTTCGACGGTTCTTAGCCATTCCTGGACATAATTTGATCAGTATTAGTTCGCCATTAGTTGAGAGACATTTAGCCATGATGTTGACTAATTGGTGCTAATCGGCCATTAACAATTATTATTCATTGATTTTATAGTCATGAATTGATCGCCATGATGATCCATGATTGTGACCACCGAATCATAAGATCTGTGGTGAGTCATCCCATGCCGCCCCGAACGCCCCGCGTGTCTCCCAGGTGGCCTCTGCGACTGGGGCGGAGGAGCCACCAGATGAGGTGCGCGACAGTTGTTGCACTGGTGAGCAGTCAAGATCTGGTTGAATGACCACTTTACTCATGGATGATGATGGTTGACTGATGGTTTCTGATGGTTGACCGACCATTCATGAATTGTCAATGATGGTTCCTGATCATCAACCTTATGGATTTACCATCATTCCAATACGAGCTGGTTGGTGATGGTCCCTGGGTCCCTGATTGTTGAATGATTGGGATCATCGTCATCAACCAGCTATAAGTCAACAGTGGTTGATTGATCATTTGAGAAGGCTTTGGGAATGCATAGTCAGTTGTAGATGAGACAACCACGTTCCCATGCGCGTTGGTGTCCAGGTTTTGAGCAAGAACCCAGATACTATAATTCCATCATCTCTAAACAGCCATATGATCTATTCAAATAAGCAACTGAGAATCTCTAAACAACTGTAATCTCTAAAACTACATTCACATGCATTTTCAACTTTTTGAGATCATAGATTATAGATTTAAAAGATGTGTTGATTTCCCAGGGGGAAAAGACATCAACGCCGTTGTGAACTCCCTGCGGAGGCACGTCGAAGCAGCAAGACTCTGACGGTAGCGGGCACCCAGACAAGGATTTGAACTTTGTCTTGAAAGTTCCAACCATTCAAATCACCATGAATGCTTGAAAATCTCTGAACATTGATGGTTGATCACCACATATGGTTGAGTATCATCAGTAGTTATCCCTTGAGAGCGTATAACCATCATTAAGTATGCAATAGCATGATCAATCAATGAGTATCATTCAGTATCATCTACACCATCATTCAAATGTCTATTACCAGCACTGTACCAATAACCATGATCTATACCATCATAAATGGTTTGATATAGTGTATAGTACCAGCAGCTGAGGACACAGCGCTGAGTCCTTTCCTGCTAGCTACAGGCTTAGACCTTGCAAGTTTCAATGGAAAAAATCGTACCACTATAGTACTTAATGGTTAAGCGCTAGTAGTGGATGGTTATAGTCGCTGTGGCGATCATCGCCCACCGCCATCCGCCACCACTTAGGTGCCGAGCACCTCCCCGAAGGACACGTTGCGCACCCGCAGCAACTCCCGGGCCTCGGTGCAGAACGCCATGGGCGGCTCCGGCGGCCTGGGCTCTGGCGGCCTGGGGTCGTTGCCTCAGAGGACGGTGATGAAATCTGGGAGGAAACCAGCAGAGGTCAGCATCATTTGCTTAAGCATCATAATCTTTAAACATCACATGATCATCCCTGCAGATAAGTTCTTGGCATCCGCATCATTTGCTTAGGCATCATAATGTCATCATCGTCGTCGTCGTCATCATTTGCAGAAGCATCATCAGCATGATCAGTTGCGGCTGCAGGCCTTCCTTGGCCAACAGCGGCGGCGGCTTCGGTTCTCGACAGGTCTGGCAATGGCGTTACAGAACCAAGCATGGGCTCGGAATCAACCACAGCCATAGGGGGATCATTACAGACATTTCACTATTTTTCAATCAACTTCCATCATCTGTTCATCATAATTTGTTTCCATTTCAAGCTGCTCTCAGGGGGTTACCATCCATCGCCCTGGGAACCGTCCATCCCACCATGTAGGGCTTGAGAAGTCGATCCCCGGTGCCATCAACGCTGCCGCAGAGGTCTCCGTGCTCAGCTCGTCGCCGCTGCCGCTGGCGCGAGAGGTGCGACCCAGCGGCAAGGGACCCCAGGGGCGAGGGCGAGGCCATGGCGGGGCATGGCGGGCCATGGTGGATGGTGGTGGATGATGGTGGATGATGGCTGGTGGAACCGCTATGATGGTGGATATTTTGATGAATCCTGTGGGAGAATTGGATGAATAAGCAACAGTGATAGAGTAAGGCTGGTTTTTAATCTTTGATGATTCTTCGCTATGGTTTGTGGCTCGAGGTTATGATTACCATCCAGTCAATCACTTGATTAGCCTCGCAATTTCAGGCACTTCGGGGTCAAGGTGATCATGGAAAGTGGTTCTCCATGTTTGCACTTGGTTCTATGTTTAATTCACAGTGTTTTTTGCTGCTGATTGTAGACCAGATACTGCAAGCATAGGTCAAGAAAGAGTATTCTTATTTTTGAAGAACGTACTTGCTATCGTTGACAAATGGCAATGGGTCACGACTACTAACCATCAATTTCATCGAGGACAACAACCAACAATAATAGGGAAAACAATGGAGAATGATGGTACGCCAGGGGTACAGGGTACTGACCCATAACCAAATCATTTTTCCCATGGTTTGCAGCCTCGAATCAGTTGCGGTTGAATCCCTGGCATGTAGCAAACAACCTATATCGATAAGTTCCGATCTATACGTATGTAAAGCCACCTATCTATGTATTCTATGTATCCATGCAACTATTTATGTCAATCTAGCATCAATTCTATAGGTCTGTAGTGGTAGTTACGCACAGCAGCAGCCACCTATACATAGGTTTTGTGCTTTTTGGTGTCGTTTCCCGAAGTCGTACACTAGAGGCTGCCTAACGGATTGACTGAGTAAGTGAGTGATAGGTATGTTCGTATTGCGATAGTGAGTGGTTGATAGTGATAGGTATATATCCCCCGTTTTCAGAATTGAAATCAGTAAGCACGATTTTCTGCTGCACGTGCTGTTTTTTAACAAATGTAGAGACAAAATTGTAGGCAATTCCGTTTAGTTTAGGCGTTACATGGAGACGTGTTTTGTCGATTTTACTCGAAAAAATGATAGGGGACAGCGTAAAAACAATACCCAAAGGAGTACTCCCAAACTTGGAAAACGATAGGGGACGCTCTAAAATATCTGTGAATACACCTTAATCAAATAATTTTGACGCTGCCTCGTTTACAGTGACTGATTGATGGTGACTGAATGATATCGTTTTGTATTATTACGTATATTTATGTCCGTATCTATCTGTCTATATTTGTCTATACAGCTAGCTGCCTGTTTGTCTTACTACCTTACTCGCGTACACCCACAATGATATTTGCAAGACCATGACATATGTAGTAGGTAGATAGATACTTTTCCACACACAATCATATTTGTATATACATATATGCAAATATCTGTACATACATGTACATTTGTATGCGTACATCTGCAATGTACAGACACACATGACATACGTAGATACTGGTACATACTTCAACATCTACAAATGTTTAAACATCATCTATACATAACACCATCTTTATATAACACCATCTTTATATAACGTTTTCTAAATATAACATCATCTATGTATGACATCATCTATATATGACATCATCTATATATGACATCTATAAGTAACATCTACAAATGTCTAGATACCTACCCTGCCACTCCACGTCCACGCACCCACGCGTCGATGTGTCGCTAAGGCATCGATCTCTCTGCTTTCGAGTCTCAGCTCCGGCAATTGGAGGTGCGCGTTCCAGTGATCCGTGGGTGGTTGACCGGGGCAAATGTATGGCTCCTAACCAGTACCAGGTGGGGCCCCCAGTTGATATGCCATTGAACTATGGGTATTTTGTCGTAGGTTGATTACTGGAATATGTCATGATGGGTGCCATTTTTCTACTGCACTAGTAGCCGGTGGGCATCCTAATTGGAAGTTGATGAATGTGCACTATGGGTAATTGCCCGCTATGCCTAGCAAGAACCATTCAAAACCACTCCGCCCGGTCAGAATGGTGATGCACCCAGGTAGATAGCGGCTAATACTGGTTGATAGTGGGTGTGAATGACCAACAATACGGTCATGACCATAGGTTCGATCCTAAAAAACATGTGGGTCATCCATCCATCAGCCGTTCAGCATCACCCTTTGGTGAGTCAACCAGGATGGCCCACCAGCTGCAGTCATTCAACGTGGAACCCACCCAGCTGATGGTTGATAGTTTGTTGTGCTTAAGAATGTTGAAGGACGGTTTAGTTTCCTAGCTGGTGTGGGGAATCCTTCTTACTAGCAAGTACTCCTTGGTCACTTCAAGGATTCTACGTTTCCAAGCTGATTCTCACCAATTTGGCCGGCAAATTGAAGATGGTGCTGAAAACCGCGAGATAAATCATGTAACATCACGAAGAATCATTGACCACTACCAATGATTAAGCATTCCCAAACCATCATGAACCACACAAAAACTGAACCATCAGATTTATTTTGACCTACACCCCTAGCGTTGATCATATCATCTCAACAAAAATAGAAACAATCCGTGTTGACTTGCAGGATGATTTGGGAGGCGTATCCCCTGCTACTCACCACCATTGGCAGTTCTGTGCTTGCAGAAGTTCGCTGACCGCCTTGCAGGAACGTTGCGAGGACGCAGAGATGAAGTTGGCCACCTGCTTGGCAGCCCAGTGGCGGGCCAGCATTGCTTCATCATTGATTGCTGCATAGTGGTTGATGGTTGCTGCCCTACTACGAGTAGGTTTATAATTGTAGGGCTTCAAAACTAGTAGGGCTATCAAAACAATAGTAATACGGTTTAATGCTACTAGGCCGAAAAAAAACTGGCTGGTTCGTAGTGTTAATGGTTGGTCATAGGGTGTAAAAACATGTAAATGCCGATTTCTTGCTCATTCATGCTACCCAGGGGGACGTCCCAAGAGCACGATGACATCTTCATGCACCAAGTTGGTTGATAGGTATTCCCATGTCGTGGGTGATGATGATGATGATGATGATGATGATGATGATGATGATGATGATGATGATGATGATGATGAGGACGATGACGATGCGGTGCTTTGGCATCGATTTATCTGTCCCTGTGGCAGGCATGGAGCGCTTGGAAACCAGTAAGACCGAACTGGAGGTGGTGGAAGATGAGTTGGCGGTCCGACCCTGAGGTCCCTGGCTGCCCTCAGGTCAGATTGCTGACAGACGTCGTTGTTTCGCGAGCCAGTTTGAGAACCCCTAAAGCTATGGTGGGCCTGTAGGGGTTAACAATGGTTGTCAATAAGGGGGTCAGAAGCAGTCAGGAGAGGTTTGCCAACTAGAATGTTTTGGCTTCTTACTGTTAATGACTATGAATGGATGGTTGGGGGGTACCCCTAGTCTGAGAACCCCCCACTCGCTTTTGTTGGGAATCGATTCGTTTTCAGGGACACTGGGGGTCTCACATCGGCTGAGTTGGTGACATCAGCTGGACTCAACATCTTGATACATCTTGTACACATTTATCTGCATGTCTGGAGCTCTGTCCTTTTCTACTTTTTGCATTTTTTCCGGCTTTTTGGAACCAAGTGCAGGTGCTGCAACATGTGACCAGTGCATCATAATATTTCGTGCACCTCTGGAATTGCAGCTTGATAGCATAGCCAGATATCACTTACATCATAGTCTCTTGGACCTTGGCCATGACTATCAGGGCTTTTAGGCTAGACCGGCAATCGCGAGATCAGAAGGTGTGGATCCCAAAATTGGCTGGTCGAGGAAGCAACCCAACATGAGTTCTGAACACCGTATGAAACCCAGGGATTCTCCCTGTAAAGCCGCTATTTTCCCCACCAAAACCATGATTTTTCCCTATAAAGCCACTAGTTCCCCTATAAAGAGACCCATGGATCTTCCCTATAAAACCCTGAGGTCACCTACCAAAAACCAGCAGCCAACGAGCAGCAAGGGATGACTCCAGGTTCCCAGCTCGCCACATCCAAGGCCGAGCGTCGGCTCAACAACAACTGCCAGGCCGCAGTCGAGCAGCTGCGGTGATCACCAGCAGAATCTCCATCTCAGAAATGGTAGTTTCTTAGAATAGGGAACCCCAAAAAATGGTTAATAATGGATGATTTAGGGGTACCCCTATTTTGAGAAACCACCAAATGGTGGGTTTGTCAAAATGGCTGTGGGGCAATATTAATCCACCAACTATATAATGGGGAAATCTCCAACAATAATAAGGAAAACAATGGTAAATGATAGGGGAACCAGGGGTACGGGGTTTCGACCCACAGCCAAATATGGGACCCCCAAGAAGGTGGGTTTATGGCAATAGGTTACTAATATTGGATGGCCAAATAGGGGCCCCCTATTTTGAGAAACACCCAAATCGTGGTTCATGATGGTTGATTGATCATTCAATGATGTTTGATTGATGGTTCATGATAGTGCTAATGATCGTAATGATGGTTGATTGATGGCAACGATAGTAGGTTGATGGTGACTGATGAATTGATTGGTGGTCTAGACATGGAAAACAAGGGTTTCCTCGAGGCTTTCTAATCAACCAAGCCAGTGAAACCAACTCTTAGTAGGTCAAGCTGCACATGGGTCATAGCAGCTGTTGCTATTGTAAGCGGCTGCAATGGACAAACAAACCACTCATCACGACTCAAACTGAAGCAGCATTGGGAATGCCCGCTTAGCCAACCATTGGTTGCTGGTTGGTTCACGTGGCTGGGAAAGCCCATGCTGAAGACCGGGCCCCTCGGCCCTGGGTTTAGGCCAAGATCTCTGAACTGGAGGAGTTGAGTGCACAGCTGCAGGAGCAAAGTTGCCGGTCGAGCGCGCTCTTTTTTGGAGGTTAGGTTTTCAGGCAACACAATGTATATATAGACATAGACATGTATATCTGTATATATATATATTTATGTTTTTCATTTAATATATATATATATACATATAGGGTATCTGGAGTTATTTAGTATACATGTATGGATAGTATAGCATAGATACTGTTAGGCGGTATACCAACAAAAAATGTCGTGGGGGTATACCGACAAAAACCTCGTACGCATGGTGGTGCAAAGGGAAGGGATTCGGAGAAGACACGTTGAGATGGACAGCAAGGAGCAGTGTGACAAGGCATCATAATTCACCAAAACAGATGCTGTAACTCACAAACAACACAACCAGGAGATTGGAGTCCATTCAATTGAGAATGGTGACAATGAAAGCAATGATGTACCAGAAGAGCCCTATATAAAAGTCTTATATTCAACGTTGAGGACGTATACACGAGGAGCGAGGATAAGGACACATGATAGATTGCAGGCAGAACGTAGTAAAACCAGTCGGAACATAAAAAGTAAGGGAAGGAGCTGGCAACCTCGAGGTTACAATGAACTGATGAAGATTGGGGGAGAGAACCAGAGATATGCTGCGAGAAGAAGGAAGAAGAACGGGAAGTATACCGCAGAAACAACAAATCCTGAAATGTTGGCATCACAGATGTTGTTTTATCAAGTAGCATACACGACAAAGAGGGTCCACGACTACGTAATGGACAACAACCCTTGTAGTTTGGATACTGATCAATTGCTACGTGATAGATAGTAGTAGCTGTCATGTGTACATGCATGTGTATTTTTGATATACACACAGGCGATGGCATGCAATGACATGCTATGACATGCTGTGACATGCTACGACATGCTAAGACATTCCAATCCCTGTTGAGACACCAAAACCGTTGGCGATTGTGCCGATGAGTTTCACCATAGCAACTGATCGGAAAGGAAACAAACTCCAAACAAAGTAATGAACGTTTTTTACAGAGCCGCAGAGCCCCTTCTTAAGTTATGAAGGATAGGATCAGTGCCAGGAAGACCATCTCTATATATCTATACACATATCGTTTTACTTCATATGATGCATCATATCTCATAGTCATAGGGTCTTGCGACTCGAACCCCCCCACTTTCCATTTCGCAAACAACCATGAAAAGAGTTTGAGTCAAGTCTCGAAGGCAGCAAGGGGTGCTGACCCCATGGGTCCCCACTGTCACCGCCATGGCACCATTGGTCCCTGGTCAGGAGCAGAACTTGGGCTTCATCAAGACTTTTGAAGAGCAGATCGAGTGGGGCAGCCCAGGTGACGACCAAGCAGTAACCAGATGTAACCAGTAACCACCAAGGCTTAGCAGCAACCAGGGCTTAACCCAAGGTTCACCAGGCCTTAACCAGGAGTTGACCCGGGGGTCACTATGGGTAAACCAGGGGCGTCACGGAAATACAAGCAGCAACCCAGGGTTTTTCATGTGGCGCAGTGGCCAGCAACGAACCATGGCACAAGTCTCACCAGGCCCGAGATCGACCATGGCATCTCCGTGTTGTTACGCCTGGAAGGGCTGAGTTCACTCGGTTAACGACATGCTCCCGTGGTTCATGTAACTACCATTTTTGGATACTTGTAGTAGATCTAAGTATACTGGATGGCGTGAAATCAAGAAACATTTTGGAATTGTTCATGAACAGTCGTTGCAGAACGATAAAGATAAGAAAGGGAGCATAATTGATGAACAACGGTTCGCAATCAAACGGTTAGTGTGGGCTTTGATAACCCAAAACAATAAACAACAGCAAGCCGCACAAACAGCAAGCCGCACAAACAGCCGTTCGCAAACGCTACATACAAAATTTGATATTTGGTTGGTGGTTTCAAAGATTTCTATATTTTTCCAAGTTTTTGGACTGAATGGTGAATTCACCAACATTTTTTCACAGGGGTATTTCGACCACCAACCAGTAATGATCATTCTTAGAAGCATTATTGACCACCAATGAACCACCAATCAACCATGGTTATAAACAGCAACAAGATACACCGCCCAACGGTGAACCAGCCTCCAGGCATGCTCGGAAAGAGATCAAGCAAGAGGCAGATCTGCTCCTTCCGTGGGGTGAACCACCAGTGGTGCTGGAAATGGCTTTTATGGATCTCCTAAAGTGGTGGTTTATCCCCACCCCACGCGTCCCCTGGACCAAGCGGGAGTATAGCATGTCACCACGGTTGAATCATCATGCGGTTTGGATATGGTCGGTCAATGGTTGATACTTGGTTGATGGTTGGTCGATGGTTGGTGAATCATGCTTGGCCAGGGATAAGAAGCAACGATAGAAGGCCTACATCAGCTATATGGGTGTTTCTCAAAATAGGTGACCCTCCAAATCATCCAACAGGAATCATTTCTAGTACTAGGCCAACCATTTTTGAGGCGTTCCCTTTTTTGAGAAACCACCATATGAAGGGTGGTTCCAAGTTCCAATCTGCTTGTGTCAACTGCCAGCCTTTCTGTTCCTGCCAGCCGGTCACCCGTATGATCAGCCAGGGTCGAACAATGATTTGAGATGGCTGTGGGTCAAAACCCTGTACCCCTGGTTCCCCTATCATTAACCATTGTTTTCCTACTACTATTGTTGGTTATTATCCCCCATTATTGGTTGGTTAATATTGACCCATGGCCAGATGGCAGGATCAAACGTGGTGTCAAAATGGTCGTTGGTAATAACAACCATTATCATAAGCAATGAGAACACCGGTGAGGAGAACATATTGACAATCATAATCAAATTATATGTATATGTATATATACACATATCAATTATCATCGATTATTTGTTAGTGAAATAGATTATGATGAACTAATTCACTCACACAAAATAAGGATAGTTATGATTATTGATTGGCTAGGTAATTAGATGATTGATTAATCATGTCCAAATAGCAGTCATCATTTGATCACAGATACATCCAGGAAACGATTGAAATGCCCTCTGGGAGCTTGGCAGGTGATGGAAAGCTACCAAGCCGTGCTGGACAGCCAGGCTAAAAAGGTGCATGAGGCCGGTCCAGCTATGGTGAATGACGGTGGTCAGGTGATGGTTAGGGATGGTTTGTGGTGGTTGACGATGGGTTAGCTATGCTTGAACTATTGCTTGGTAATGCTTGAAGTATGGTAAATGATGGTCAATTTTGGATGGTTTGTGGTGATTAAGGATGCTTCATGATGGTCCAAGAATGATTATCATGGTGAATGATGATGAAAGGTGGTTAATGATGTTGAATGGTTGGTAAGTGATGGTTGGAAATTGGTTGAAGGTTGGTTGAAGGTTGGTGAAGGGTCGCTGAGTGGTTGGTTGATGATACGAGGCACGTGCATAGGAATGAGATGGGCATATCATGGTCAATGAAGGATGTGCTGGCAGGACAACATGTTCAAAAGCTAGTAGTGCGGGAGATCTATGTGAATAAGTCGCACAAATAGCTCTGGATCCGCCATCAAAGCCCAGTTTATTGACTGCTGGATCTGTCATTTACGTGGGTCCATTGTTTTCATACCTCTTGGTAATTTTTTGTGACCTATGCAGTAGGCGGTAGTGATATCCCTTCTATTGTCTTGGGTAGTGATACGTCGTATCAGCGCTTATGTACCAATGTGTGGTTCAAAAGAATCAACCACCCATGAAGGGTACACAACTACAAAGCAGTTGGGGACGGCTTCTTTGCAGATCCGAGATCCTGTGAGGTGCCAAGAGTGGAATGCTCAAAAGTGACACGAGAGCTTCGAGATCAAAACACCGCATGCTATAATATTTACATGCATTAAGCATTTTATGGCTACATGCAGCTTAAGTGCCAGTTTATTTGGATGAGCGACTTCCAACTGAAGTGGTTGATTTTCAGAGTTTGTTCACATCTATTCCGGAGGATAGCTTAAGCCACAGAACAGTTGCAACAGAATCTACAAGACGCCATGGGGTGCCTGTTGGGCCGTGTGTAGCTGTGCTGATTTCAGCATCTCAGCAGTCGCTTGCCGTGATGTCGTCGGTGATTGATTTTGTTTCTGAGAGTCTGAAAAGAAACCCATTGCCACGACAAGCTCTTCGAGAAGAGCTGCCAAGTGGCTGGAAAAAAATCGAGTCGCGAACAAAGCCGGGAACGTATTACTATGCACATCCAGCGACCAACCGGACACAGGTTCAACCACCCAGTGGGACAAAGCAGGTGTCTGGAAATGCTGAGGATCAAAAGACTTCTGGCAAGGCCACAGAGCTTGAAAGGAAAAGTTCCCAGGTCTCGGACAAAGAGAGCGAAAGGAAACGAAAATACCAAGAGGTAGAAGAGGAAGCTGAAGCAGAAGACGAGCTGGTTGAGGAAGAGAAGAGGCGAATCAAAGCTGCAAAGAAGGCCAAAGAGCTGGAGCAGAAAAGGAAGAAGGAAGAAGCTGCCAGGATTGAAAAGGAGAGAAAGGAGCTTGAGGCAAAGCTGGAAAAGGAACGCTTGCAAAGGGAGGCTGAGGAACGCAAGCGTCAGCAAGAGCTTGAAGCTTTGGCAGAGGAGCGGCGTAAAAAGGAGGCTGAGCTTCGAAAGAAGGAGCAGGAAGCTCAAAAGCGGAAGGCCATGGTCTTCGAGCAGCACTCCATGCTCCAGAGGAAGCTTGCTGAGGACGCGCGAAAAAAGCAAGCCGAGGAAGCCGAGGAGAAAAAGAGGAAAGCT